>WSYH01004141.1:0-56835 GCA_036426205.1 Ascaphus truei
ATATATATATATGTGTGTATATATAGTTGCATGATGAAGCCACTGTACAAATGAATGAACCCCTTCATTACCTTTGCGGTTATTATCTGATAAGGTGATTAAGGGGTTAATTGATATCTGAATGTAATTGCAATGTATTGGCTATGTATTTTGTTGGCAACGGAGGACAAGGATTTTGCTGGCGACGGGGGCTTCTTATTGATGAGGTCAGTAGAACTTTATTTATGTTATTATGCTAGTTAATGTGTTTAATAATGGGCAAATAATCTATTATCCATATCTGAATAACAGTTATTTGGCACATTATTGTACTGTATGTGTTGGGGAGGGATGTATGTATTTAATGTATAGGTCAGGTTTATTTATTTTACATACATGGTTGGTTCCTTTGGTCTGCGTGAGACCTCTGGAGACCACCTGAGGTATCCTCGGGTATCTTACGGGTACCAGGCTGCGTGGTCCACTGGGGACACCTGCAGGAAAGAACCGGTGGCACCACATCTGTGGGGGCACCGCGGACCCATAGTGTGCGGGGAAGAACTGGTGGCCGCACATCTGTGGGGGCACTGCGGACCCGTAGTGCCCACCAGACCCTCGTGGGAACCACCCGAGGCCCCTCAGACACCTGTGGGTCTGACCCGGGGCCCCCAGACATCCACGGGCCTACCGTGGGGACCCAATTGTGGCCAACGGTGACCCGCGGAGACCACCTGGTGTGCCATGGTGCCATGGTGCCTGGCGGGACCCACCAACAGGCCTCCAGAACCTGTATGAAACAAGTTGCTGGTAACCTGTATGTCTGTGAGGTGACTCGTCAGGCCCACCGGGGACTCCCGTGGGCCTGGGGTATGAACCCTGTATGTAAAAGAATAAATCATGTACTTATGGGGGGGCACATGGGGTGGGTTATGTATTTAATAAATAGAATGATGTTTATTGTGAGCAGTGTATTGTTTTTATTGTGGGTACTGGGTGTGGGGGGAGGGGGTATTGGCCCCAAGGGTATGTGGGTAGGCCTCCTGGCTGGGAAGTGGGTGAGGGTGGTTAGGCCTCACGGTGTGGGGGGTTAGTGGGGGAGGGTATGTAGGCCTCCCGAGTGGTGGGTGAGGATGGGTTAACCCCTTAATGCCTGTAGCGGTTAATAACCGCTATGGTGATTAAGGGGTTAGGGGACATTACATTGGATGTTTTTATTCTGGTGTATGTCTTTCAGCATCAGAGGGGGAATGGGCAGGATGAAGATGAGGATGAAGACGGCCTTCATCGTGGGTGCCTGTAAAAGGTAAGTGCAATATGTTTTTACGTTATTTATTGTAATTTATATGTATTTAAAATGGGCAAATGCATTATTATCCATATGTGGATAATAGTAATTTTGCCCATTACAGTACTGTATGTGTTAGGAGGCGGGGGGGATGTTTGTTGTTTATTGGGGGCAATTGTCCCCAATAAACATGCTAATGTGCCTTAACCCCTTCATTGCCTTAGCGGATAGTGCTAAGGTAAGTAAGCTGCATTAATGTAAATTTTAATAATAGTGTGCGGGAGCAGGGGGTCCCCTGAGCTGAACCGCATTCCCCTGCTTCCCGAGTTACATGCCCAGGTTTGGGACATCGGTGCCAGTGTGGACACCATCTTTATAGAGGCCACGTCGCGTCTTGGACGCTATAAAGATGTCTTCCTCCTAATTAACCTATCAGGGTTGAACCAGCCTTATAAAGGCTCATTAGCCATTCCCTAGAACACACCCTTGAAGATGTCGGCGCAACAGCTGACGAAACGCGTAGGTCTACGTCATCCATGTCCAACAGCTGATTGTGGGAGGAGTGCTGAGCAATGTGAGAGGAGTGAAAGCAATATTCAAATGTGTACCGGCGGAACAAAGTGATAGGCTGCAGTTTTTCTGCATAAGGGGCTGAGTCTGGCACCTAGTGTATACACCAGAAGCGACTTTACCTGGTGTGAAACCTTCCAGACGGACGAATTATAGCTGCTATGGAGGGGGGATCATATCAAGTGATATTTCATCTACTACAACTATCACTTCCTTCAATAGATCTATTGGACATGTATTTGGATTTAATTCATCATTTTTTCTCCTCCATATGATATCTCCTGTTTTGTTTTATATTGTCATATTGTGATATTTTGCACTATTATGTTTGTTTTTATCTGTCCAGCAATCCAGCCTTTCTTGCTTAATAAATTATCCAGATTTTTATAGCTATACAGGATTGCGCTTTATTTCTTCTTTTTCACATTAATTAGGATAGGCATATCCTCATTAAGGCCGCATCCTGTTGGCTCATTTCTAAATGTTCAGTACCTGAAAATTAATTATACATTCACTTAGTATTCACCTATATATATATTCAGTTATGTGCTAGTCCTAGTGCTAATTTTTTCGTGTATATATATATATATATATATATATATATATATATATATATAGTAGGCCTTAGAATCACCTGATCTCACTTAAATTCAGTCCAGAAACAGCTTAATTAACACATGAGAGACACAGAAGACACATGTTATTTGTAATTAGACATCTCACACCTATTCTAGCTGTTGGATTTACTAACCAGGTCAGCACAGCACATATCCTAATTATGCTAAATACTATTTTTTAACACATAAAATGTATGGATGTATTGATTAGAAAAAAATACATTAACTATAACAACATACCACAATGAATTATCTTCACTTGATTAGGACATATTACAGGTTTAATGAAATTATCTCCTTGGAAAACTATTTCCTGCATATACATATTCCCTAAGGTGAAACCCCCATAACTGGTAGAACATACTGTGGAAAGTTAATTAATCCATGTAATTACAATAACAACAGTGACATAAAACCCAGGAGGACAATAGTTTGATAATATACACAGGCCTTTAATCTCCATGGAAACAATTGCTTATAATTAAAAAAAAAAAAAAGATAAACTAGTTTGATAATTTTGTTTTGTCACTTAGGGCTAAATGCATATACTAATATACTGTAATACAGTAAGTCCTCGTTTTACGACGCTTCGCTTTACGACGAATGGCTTATCCGACGCTGTCCAATGCATCCCTATGGCTGGTTTTAGGATGCCAAAATGGCTTATCCGACGCTCTTACGACGCTTTGCAAAGTTGCAACATTATGTCAATCAGAAGGCTGCAGTCAGGGAAATCATCCAGATCAGTCTGTGTGAAGGTTTTGTGGTATATTTATGCCTTTAAACATGTCTAACAATTTTATTATACAGTTCTGGATTCAATCAATAGAATCTTTACATCATAATGTATGTGTGTGCAGCATAATCATATTGTTTGAGTAAAATATTTTGTGTATTTTAGCATTAAAAATGCCTTCAGGAACGGAACGTTTCATTTAAACAGTGTTCCTATGGGAAAACGGGTTTCGCTTTACAACGTTTCGCTATCCAACACATGTTGAGTAACGCATTGCGTCGGATAACCGAGTACTGCCTGTACCACATTTATTTACTATAAGAAAATTGGTATAAAGCAGCTCTACATTGTCTCAATGTTTTATTTCAATTTTTTTAGTCTATTATTTAATTTATAAATAAATTGTTAAACCCCAAAGAAAAATACTTACAGTTCTGAGATTTTGCTATGGAATGAAGCTTCACAAGGTTAGTATAAATGAATTATCATTACATATTTTCTTGCCTTAAGCAAACACAGTGGTAAAATTGATCTTTTATACAAGAAATAGCCTCTAAGAGTCAAGTTCTTCTTTAAAGAGTTACTCTAAACAGATATAGGACTCTAAACAGACAATTCCTTTAAGCTCCTACAAATATTGGAACCGAAAGATGGATGGGTAGACATGTCGTCATTTCTTCCATGTAGTAAAGTAATAAATGAGGGAGAAGGAGTACTTTAGGTAGTATGATACATTTTATTGGGCCACCAGATAGTTAATAAGTCTGTGTCTGTGAGCTGACTCCTATCAATTGAGAGATAATTGATAATCTAATTAACTATTTGGTGTGTCTGAGTTGATTAGGCAAACCCCGCTCTTAAGAGTTAATCAAATGCATGTGATTAGGGTACTTAAGTCAGTGTAACTTGGCTGTGAACCATATGGCTGTGTAACATCAAAAGAGTCACATCATAAGTGTCATATCTAAAGTGTCTGCAAGAGTTAATTTTGGAGTTGAAATTAGAGGTGAAGATTGGAGGAAGATCTGGACTCTACATTACAACTTTGCCACTGTGAGACATTCACTTTTAACATCTGTGATTATTTGTTCACTTTTATCCTCCATTACCTGTCAAGTCTCTCCTCCTGCATCTTACTATGCCCTACCTACTGCTTTTTCTGTTTTCTGTTTTCTCACTCCTTTGTGAATGTCTCTGTTCTCTCCAACATCCCCTCACTCCACTGCACCATTATTTATACACCTCTCTCCCAACAACTTCTATACCTCGCAACAAAATACACCCACACAAATCCTCTATTCACACCCTCAATCTACTTCTTCCCGCTGCTGGGGATCTACCCATAGCCTGAAGCCAGACATACACACCTGATCTCACTCATGCCTCCATGCCATCTCTTCCCCTGTAAATGGTGTTAACCGTTTCATTTAATACTGATCAGCCTTAAATTTAACCCCACAAATCAAGTATCCCAATAGCCTGCACTCATGGCTATTGTCCCACACTCAATCACTCCTACCACCCATTGTGACCAAGCACTGCCATCAACAGCACTTACTCCCTCACCTACTGTCTCTGTAATTTTCCCATTAAACCTCTTAGATTGTAAGCTATTCGGGGCAGGGATTTCCTTTCCTATTGTCTAATTTTGCTGCACTTATTGTATAATTATAATTCGCTGTACTGTATTCTTTCTAAAGTGCTGAGTACACTTTTTGAGCTATATAAATAAAGACATACAATACAATACAATAAGTCATCAGGTTATGCAAAAATATAGTAAGAAATACAGTATTGTAGTGAGATGGTATCTAGTTACAATGGATATGGAGAGGAAGTGAGATATTATGACACGGTGGAGTCTGGTAGGCTATTGTGAAAATGAACAGAGCAGGCTGGGGGCTGTTTACAGGAAAGATGAGGTGGTATATATGTCATGGTCTTCTTAGACATCCTGCTCCCAGCCACTGTTCTTTGTCTGTACACCGGGTGTGCTGCTGTTTTCTGTTGGCTATGGGTTTTCCTCTATCTGTCTCTTCGTGGTGCTACTGTCCTCTATCCCTGCCTGTCATTATAGTTTCCTGTTTCCAGTTCCTCGTTGCCTTTGTTTTATGTACCTGACACCCTCTGCCTGATATGACCTGTTCCTGTTTCTGTACCTGTAATTAGTCCTGCTACATATTAAAGGTCCTTGCCTACAACATACTTGTCCCTATTTGTCCTGCACACCGGCACCAGTCCTGTTCTGGCCTTTCTGCTGCTGACCTCTGCCTGTGACCCCGACTATGATACCTGCTGTCTGTCCTGGACCCTTGTCAGTGACCCCTGTGGAAATAAATTAAATCTAGAAAAGCATTACATTCAATATTAAAGTTCTCTCCAGATTGAAACTCCTAGGAGCAACAAGGCACTCATTACCTTATGTATCTGTTTGTGCTTGTCTGTCCTTATGTGTATGTCATTTTGGTTTTGTAATTGATATCACTATGTAACCCCACTGTACTGCACTTCAGAATATGTTATCGCTTTCCAAACTAACAATAAACATAATATTGAATGCCAAAAGCAAAACACAGAAATATTAATTATGTTAATTATGTGAGAGAATAAACTTGATTGCTTTCAAAACAAAATCACCATTTAGTGGATGCAAATTGGAGTCCTTTTGAAAATATGTTTTGATTACATCTACTCCCAAAACATGTGGTATATGAGTATACAGTGAGGTGACATCAATTGTCACCCACCTACACTGGCGACACACTTTATTCGAGCTCGGCTAGTCCCACGAATTCGGGTATACCCGGGTGTATTGAGGTTTGTGACTGTTTTCTGCCCGAGTGCATTGAGGTATTTTCAGGCAGGGATTGAAGCATTTTATTCCCGCTGGCTGCAATACTGCACAGTATATATATATATATATACTACATTACAATTCATGAATTTATGCCATCTGGTAGACACGCGAAGCATTGCAGCCTATTAAATCATAATCATTATCATTTAACAGATCAGCCGCCCGTCAGCCAGGCATGAACCCAGGCTGGGAAGGCAAACGTAACGGGGCTTGTCAGAGGTGAGAAGCGGCGCATTCCAGGTATCTGCCAGGTACATACTGGGTATTTGCTCGAATAAAGTGTGTCGGTGCAGTACATGTATGTCTCCATTCAACCCCCACCATTAAATTAAGGACTGATGTTGTATCCTTAATATACGATGGGAGTATACTCATGTTCATAATCCCCCCGATTTTGCAAAACCACTCCCCCCCCCTTATCGGCCTGTCTTATAATCAGGTCATTATTGTCTTTAAGATTTGTTAAAGCTTATGTTCACTAAAACTAAGATTATGATGAATATTTTTACTCTTAAAGTCACTTACCATGTCTGAAAACTCATTATATACAACATTAAAAAAGGTGTCGATAAACCTCCCTTTGGATTGGAGGTTTGGACTGTGATTTAAAATTGGTATGATGGCACCCCTGGCCTTCATCAATCAACTCAGTATCATTATCACCTACTTCACCTACAGGTGTTAGGTTATCATCAGTCCGCTTTATAAAATGATGCTTCAGCGTAAGATTCCTAGTAAATTTATTGAGTTGGAACCCATTGGGTGCACAAGTTGGAACCCATTGGGTGCACAAGTCTCAGCAAATGAAAGACCTCTCTTTAGAACATCTTGTTCTTTATCTGTAAGTATATAAGAGGAGAGGTTAAAAATGTCCCCCTCAGAACCCCTAACTTTTTCTACCGAAGCTCTTTTCTCTTGGACACGGGCCCCCCCTCTTGTCCCTCTTCTTGTGCAAAGCTTCTTTTCTGCCCCTATGGGGTTTCCTGATTCGGCCTCTCTGGCTCCCATTCCGAGCTCTCTGAGCCTCGTGGGGACTGATATCTTGACTTGAGCATCTCTAAAAAAAGAGAGGGTTCGCTTGATCGATATTCAGGCTCATGTCTAGATGTTGGATAACTTTTGGCCTGATACCATCCCAAGGATGATGATCCCCCTCTCTTTTATCTACTTTAGTATAAAATTTAGAATTGGACTGTTCATTTTTAGGTTTCCCATATCCATTGGACCTACCTTTTTATAGAACTTTTTAGTTCCATGACGAATATTTAAGAACATCCATCTAGGCGGTGAAGCCATTTGGCTGTGTAACTTCTGAAGTGTCACATTTAAAGTGTCTGGCAGAGTAAATTTTGGAGTTGAAATTGGAGGTGAAGATTTGAGGAACATCTGGACTCTGAATACTGACTTTGCAACTGTGAGAACTTAACTTTCTAAAAGCTGTGATTATTTGTACTCTTCCTAGCCTCCAGTACCTGTGAAGTCTCTCCTCATGCATCTCATTATGCACCCCCATTTGCTTTTTCTGTTTAGTGTTTCCTCACTCCTTTATGAATGTCTCTGATCTCTCCAACTTCCCCACTCCCCACTGCACCATTATTTATACACCTCTCTCCCAACAACGTATTTACCCCTCAATATAAAACACCCACGCAAATCCTCTCTTCACACCCTCTATCTACT
Organism: Ascaphus truei; assembly: GCA_036426205.1. NCBI lineage: Eukaryota > Metazoa > Chordata > Amphibia > Anura > Ascaphidae > Ascaphus > Ascaphus truei. The sequence continues at coordinate 7,725 of WSYH01004141.1, forward strand.
CCTTCCTGCTGCTGGGGATCTCCCCTAGGCCTGAAGCCAGACATACACCTGATCTCACCCATGCCTCCCTGCCATCTCTTCTCCCCCTGTAAATTGTGTTAACCCTCTCATTTTAATACTGACAACCATAAAACCCACAAATCAAGCATCCCAATAGCCTGCTCTGATGGTACTGTCCCACACTCAGTCACTCCTACCACTCTTTGTGACCAAGCACTGACATCTACAACACTTATTCCCTCACATGCTGTCTCTTTAAGTTCCCCATAAAACCTCTTAGATTGTAAGCTCTTCGGGGCAGGGATTTCCTTTCCTATTGTCTGATTTTGCTGCACTTATTGTATTATTATAATTCTCTCTACTGTATTCGTTGTGAAGCGCTGAGTACACTTTTAGCGCTATATAAATAAAGACATACAATACAATCTGTAGCTGTATCTTCACCCATCTTCATCTTCATCTGTAACCCATTGTAATCCAATTGGTGGAGGAGGTCCTCCCTCCTCGGCTTCTTGCCGTCAAATGAGGCTGCACAGGCTTTTAAAGGCCTATGATTTCACATTTGATTGGCATATGGTTCCCACTCTATCGGATTGCCAGTGAAAATCATGTGCCTTTTTTTATGTTACATCATGTAAAGGCAGTGAAGCCAGCCAATCAGAATGGCTGTGCTTCCTTTCGTTTTAACATGATGTCACAAAATCCAACATGGCTGCCGTCACATGTTACTTCAGCCAATCCGATTGTGAGGACTACATCTCCAATCTGATTTGTAGTTGATCATGTGACTCCCTTTGCATGATGTCACATCCTTTCTAAAAATTGACTCTGTCATGGTCAATTACCAATGCTAGAGAGAAGCCGGGGATGAAGAGGCCAAACCCATCAGAAGAGGAAAGGGATGTAACATTAATAATGCATTATACATTATAAACATTGAAATATTACATACAAAATTTATGACATGCTTATTTGTGTTATTAAAAACACTTTTGTCATTGCACATTATTTATTATGCTTTACAAATATTTTTGAGATAGTGTGAACTGTACCTTTAAGATGTTATCACAGGACTATCTCGCGACCATACTGATGAACTGAAACATTCATGTACCCTGTATATAATTATAACATCAACAAGTCATATCTTAAAACATACATAACGTACGCGGTGTCACTATAAGGTAAACGGTTATATATATTACAACTCATACTTTTCAAGACAGCGGAATCACAAATATAAAGTACAATATGTCTCAGCTTCATATAATCCATGCTTAAAACATATGTTAACAGAATTTTTTTTTTCCAATGTTCCGTCTCGCCGCTTATAGCAGCTTCTCACCACCTTCTTGCCAACTTTTCCTGGCGGTACGATTTTGAGTGAAAATCTCAATTCTAAAGCGGCGATTACTATCGATAAGCTAATTGGGGCAACTAGAATAGCACGAGTTGGAAAAGCTGGCGATAAGTGGCTTATCGCCACACTTTGGCGATTTTTTGTTTTCAGCAAAAAATAATGGTGACATTTTCTCTTATCGCCAAGTTATCAGGGCTTTTTTGATGATAAGGTGCAATAAGTGGCTTATCGCTGCTTACTGCATGAGGCCCTTAATCGTCTATTCTTCTTTCTTTGAAGATCTCTACCTCCTCTAACTCCTCTACTTCTCTTTTTCCTTGGCAGGTAATATTGATGTTTGGCAAATTTCTGGCCCCAGGGTAGATAATTCCTATCTCTTCTCGGCCGACCCTGTGTGAAGGGTCTGTCTAAAAAAGATGCTTTATTAGAGGTGAGATTTTAAAGATGTTGCTAAGGTCTTGCAACTTCCTCATCTGAAAGATCACTCTGTCTATTCTCAAGAGGATATTCTGACTCTAAAATACAGCATTTTTATAAGCTCCATAGCGGATGAACATGTATAGGAGAAATTGGAGCACTGCTACACCAGTTAGAAAAAATTATGATTTGCAAGAGAGTGTGTCCCATTTGATTCAAAGTTTAATGGATCATACCAAAAAGTACACAGCGGAACACTGGGCCCCCACCAACGTGTTTCGAGCGTGACGCTCTTTATCAAGGTGCATCCATAGCGCACATGGCAACATACTCTGCAATCATATTCACAGATGTTTTTGTTTTTGGTCCCCTCACGAACCTCAGTCACTTGCATCACCACCAGAGTCTCCAATGTCACCACATCTTAATAGTCCCTCACTCACATTCCAAAATCCCATTATTCCTTTGACAGGACCTAATAACCAGGTATATGTTAGTTGGTAATAATCTTCTTGCAGATGAGGTAGAGGGTGTCACGGGCCTAGCCTAATTCTGACCATCTCTTATATAACCATATATATTCCTATGTTCACGTGCAAGAAACATTATTCATTATTGTGTTACCTGTACAAAATACAGTGATAGGATATAAGAAAAAGATTTAGAATAGCTTTGTAATTTGCTTTCAGATATAACCGCAAATGACTCACAAATGTTGTCTAGTTTGAGGAAGCAAGTGGTTACCCAGTTTACAAACTGCCCTGAGACAGATACCAGGGTTCACAAAAACCTGGGTGGTAGATGCTAAATGGGATACCAACATCCAGTAGAGAACCTTCCTGGTTGATTCTCGCCGTGATATTACAACCAGCAATGCCCTGCAGATATTAGAGCTCCCTGATGCCCTGCCCGGTGGGAGTCCACTTATCTACCTAGACTGAGTACCAGAACAAAAGCCAGCCGAGTGGCCTCTAGCATAGAGGCGTGTCAGACGCCCCTAGCCGTCTCTCCAACAGGGAGCGATGCTGGCAGCTGCCGGTATGTACTAATGCACCACAGTGCCTGCTGTCCAGGTGAAGCTCAGTCCTTCGTGGTGACCTTGCAACAACTTACTGAGAAGATAAGTCAGCTGGCTCCAATCCTGGTATACCGCAAGTTGAAGCCTTTCTCTGGGACGCGACCCGCCCCCGTGGGAGAAGAGGCGTTTGGAGAATGGCGGGAACATGTGGTTCAAGTTCTGTCCGAATGGACGTGCACGGACGCAGTTAAGAGACAGAAAATCGTGGAGTGTCTACGGCCACCGGCTTCCCATCTCTTACAGCTATAACATGATGACCATGAAGAGGCTGAAGCTAATTAACTGATACATGCCCTGACAAAGGCCTGTGGACAGAAGGACGACCTAAGCGTGTTGTTGGTGCAATTCTTTGCCCTCAAACAGAAGGAAGGAGAAGACTTATCCGACTTCCTGCGCTGCTACAAATTATGTTGTGGACCCTGACCTGCAAGAAGGTCATCCAGAAGGCCAACCTAGATAAATGTAGGACCAGGCAATTCTTGCAAGGAGCATCCCTCACACACCCCCTTGTGGCCAGGATTTGCTGCGCCATCTCCATCACTAGTTCTCCAACTTTGATGATCTAATGGACGAAATCCAAGGACAGGCGGCTATCCTGAGGTTCCAGACCCCCAAGGCCACCCGTGATTCCTCCAAAGGGGAGAACAAGGAAACTCCAGGGAAAATGTCCAGGACTAAAGAGAAGACCGAAGACTCTATTCCTCAGAGGCAGTATCAATCAAGTTTCCCACTGCCTACCTGATTAGCTCTTCCCTCCACAGCTGGCAAAGTTCACTCTGACCGCTGCTACCGCTGCAGCCAGAAAGGCCACTTCAAAAAGGAATGTTCAGCTCAAGAAAGAAACTTCCATTGGGCGGAACCCTCCTCATTCCATGACCTGTAGAGTCCAAACCGCAGAACCCAAATCCCCTCCCTCCGAAACTCCTCCTGAACCAAGCCCCAATGATGCAACACCACCATTGGATACTGACCTCCGGTGAGGACCAGTCGCTATCATACGCGTCATCCTGGACGGTGTCTATGTGTCAGCATTGTTGGACACTGGGTCTCAAGTGACCATCGTGTACAGAGGGTTCTGTAACCAACACCTCAAGCACCGCCCCTTGCACTTAGCGGAGCACATGAAAGTGAGGGGGCTAAGCAATGAGGACTACCCCATTTATGGGATAGTGAAGGTTCGACTGGAGATACTCCAGCTGAACACAGGGAAGTCGCACCCTATGGATGTGGAAGCAATAGTATGCCCCGAACCCCAAGAGCAGGCCAAGTACCCGATTATCCTGCGAACTAACACCGACAATAATCAGGGCCTACATACAAGAAACCGGTGAACTGACGCTTTCTAGCCTAAAACTTCATCCTATCCTATGGAAGGAGTGTAGAAAGATATCTGCCTTAGACCGTCATGAATATCTCTTTAACTGCCAAGCAGGGTTAATTGAGATTCCACCAGGAGGAGTGCAGCGCATGGTGCTGCTACCCTGAGCGAGATGAGGCCGATCACCTCTTCTCTCTTGAAAGCACACCAGAAGACCCTGGCACCCTCATTAAGTCTATGTCTCATGTGAGTACATCTGCGATCGCAGAACTTCCTTTCATTTTCGGGGACTCAACCCTAATGGCCAAGTGTAAAGACCGACTGACGTCACGGTTTGAAGAACGCCGGGCTGTATTCTCCACAAGTGAGATGGATGTGGGCTGCAGCCGAAGCTCCCAACATACAATCCAGATAAGGGATGCCACACCCTTCCGCGAACGATCTAGTCGCATCGCCCCTCGGGATGTGGACGATATAAGGAAAGTCTTAAAAAAGATGGAGACAGCAGGGATTGTGACCAAATCCCGGAGTCATTATGCGTCACCCATCGTGGTGGTGAGGAAGAAGAATTGGTTGGTCAGATTGTGTGTCGACTATCAGACACTGAATCATTGTATGATACCAGACCAGTACACTCTCCCTCGCATTGAAGAGATACTCAACGCACTAACTGGGAGTCAGTGGTTCAGTATCCTGGACTTACTGTCCGAGAACTATCAAGTACCCATGAGTGCAGAAGACCAGGAGAAGACTGCCTTTGTCTGTCCCCTGGGTTTCTATTAATTTCCGTTTATGCCCCAAGGCATCTGCGGAGCTCCAGCGACCTTTCAGCGCCTAATGGAGAAGACCATTGGTGACATGAACCCCCTGGAATGCTTGGTTTACCTGGACAATATCATTGTTTTTGGTAAGAGCTTTGAGGAATATGAAGAAAGACTGCTGAAAGGAATTACTGTATGATCCAAAGGTGGTGACTTTGGCAGTAGAGAAAACCGATCTGATTGATCGAAAATCTCTGCTACAACCAAAAGAAAAAAGGAACAATATAACTATTTATCAGACTGCATTTATTACTAGATACAAAAGGAAGGCGTTAGAGATCAAAAACCTTATCAGTAGAAATTGGCACATTTTAAAAGAAGATCCAATTTTAGGAGTAACATTAGCTGATAGACCGAGAGTTATCTTTAAGAAGGCACCGAATCTCAAAAATAAATTAGCTCCAAGTGCTTTTAAAACTAAGAAACATGAGGGATGGCTCAAGAAACCTAAAGGTTTTTTTAAGTGCACTTCGTGCAAAGCATGTGCCTTCGCTTCGTCAGATAGGATAGATTTTAAGTCACATTCAACAGGGGAATGCTTTAAAAAGAACACATTTGCCACGTGTACAACTAATTTTGTAGTGTATTTATTGGAGTGCCCTTATGACCTCCAATACGTAGGATAAACTATAAGACCCCTAAAAGTCCGCATTCTTGAGCATTTAGGTAACATTAGAAAGAAAATTATAACGCATAGTGTACCTAAACATTTTTTTAAACGTGCATAACGCCAACCCAGCGGGGTTGAAATATAGGGCACTTGAATGTGTTGAGCATCATTGGAGGAGGGGGGGGGGGGCAGAGACAGAAGACTCATCCAGAGAGAGAGCTTCTGGATCTTTAAATTGAAGACCCTCGAGCCCCATGGTCTTAATATTGATATTGCTGCTTTTTTATAAATGATTAATTGTTGCTTTTTTACACTTACTGAATTTTTTAACGTTTGTAGTTTATTCATGATTTTACATCAGATAAGACTGATGTAATGGAAAAGATTTTTAATAGTACTCTCTGGATTATGATATCTTCTCTGTTACTGCCCCCTTCCCGGTATATATGTATATATATATATGGAGGTTTCTTCCCTTCTTTTTCTTTTTTTCATGCTTGCCTTTTTTTTATGTTTGTTCTTAACATTGTGTTTTGTTCTTTTCCTCTTTTTTTAGGTGATATGAATCTATGTGCTTATTATGTGTGTTTTTATGTGTCTTCATTAAAGTTTGTATTAGTTATTTAGACAGGTATTATTCAAACTGTATATTGATTATATTGCTGTGCCTCGATCAGGGCTGAATTAGTAGAGATGCCTGCGGATTGGTCAGGCTTAGCTGTATCAGACCAACAGCCAATACCAGGTGATCTTACTCTCCTGACGAAGCTGTGTGTGAAACACGGAAGTTACCACGCGTTGAGAGAAGACCATCCTGTTCTATTGGCTGCCGCAGCGTCTGAGATTGGGAGCCATCACGTAGAGCTCCCGGTTGGAGGGAAGTGCACCCGGAAGCACTGTGTTCGCTCTGATCGGAGGAACCACCAAGCGTAGCATATCCTGCGGTCTTGCAGCATCACCATTGGACACTCACCCTTTGCCAGAATGCTGTCTGTCTGCCTTATGCCCTAATCTAGGGCTCTCCTGTGAGTTGCCATTGCCTACCGCTGCTGCAGTTTTTGTGCATCTAAATATATCACTGTTTTGTCTACAACCATCTTTTGAGTGTCATTTGTCACTGCTGCTTTTGCTGCAGTTGTTGCTGTGGTTCTGTGCATCATCTTACAACAGTGTTTTGCCTACCATTATCTTCTGAGTGGCTTGTGCCACTGCTGATGTTGCTGCAGTGATTAAGTGTTGCTGTTTTCCTATTCTGCCTCTGGTTGTCATTGCGAGTGATCTCACTATTATCTAGATACCTGCTGATTATTATTAGTGTATTAAGGTTTATTTTCTATACAGGGTTGTACTATCAGTGTGTTTTTTTTTTCTTCATATTTCTCTACCGGTGAATTGCGCTCCCTGACTTCTTTCCCTACACTGCACCCAAGGATCAACGAGGAAGATCCAGTGAAGGTCGAGCTGCATCGTGCCACCGTCTGTATAAAGATTTTTTCTATTTCACACTGTGTATTAATATTGTTTTATCTAGACACCTGGGAAGCGCCTGGTGAATTTCTGACTCTGAAAGTACTGGACCGTCTGGGTCAAGAAGACGTGTCTCTTGACAAGTGCCAGTTCTGCCACACCTCGGTGACATATGTGGGACACATTGTTCCCGCGTATGGGATCGCCACAGATCTGGCCAAAGTCAAAGCTGTGGTGAATTGGCCGCGACCAGGAAATGTCATGGAGTTACGCTCTTTCCTCATGTTCTGTGGCTACTATCGTCGCTTTGTGGTGGGGTACTCCAGTAAGGCCAAGCCACTAAATAATTTCCTCAAGATATACCCCGAAGAAACTGGGCGAAGGGCCACCTGTGCTCAACAGTCGTTTGATGATAAATGGACAACTGAATGTGAACGGGCCTTCCAGGGACTGAAGTGAAGCTTAACCACGGCACCTGTGCTTGCTTATGCCGATCCGGAACAGCCCTACACAGGCGGCACATTTTATTTGAGTGCGGCTAGCTCCGCAAGCCTGGGGATGCCCCGGCATGCTAGCCGCACTCCCTCGGCGTGCCGCGCGTCATCGACGCGCGGTCACGCGTCATCGGGTGCCTGCGCCCCCTGCACACGCGTCCAGGGCTCCCCGAGGGAGCCCTGGTGTCCCGCGATGTGGGGGACGGCAGCAGGGGGTTCCGGGGGACCCGGCGGACCCAGCAGCGGGGAGGAGAAAGCCCCGATCGGAGGGCGCTCCTCCGTGTCTTCGGCGTGCGCCCGGCACCCTCTGGCGCGCGCCAGGTTACTGCTGCGGCCGAGAACGGGCAAATGCTCGAATAAACTCGGCCGCAGCAGTACATTCTCCATGTAGACGCGAGTATTAATGGCTTAGGTGCAGTCTTACACCAGAAGCACCCAGAAGGCCTCCGACCGGTAGCCTAAATTAGCTGCAGTTTGACACCCAGTGAGCAGAATTATCCGGTACACAAGCTGGAGTTCCTCGCCCTCAAGTGGGCCATCGTGGACAAACTCCATGACTACTTGTATGAAGTAGCTTTCGAAGTACGAAGAGATAATAATCCCCTCACCTACATACTGACATCCGCTAAACTAGATGCTACTGGCAGCGCTATCCAATTACCAATTCACGCTGAAATATAAGCCAGGGCCTCTGAATATCGGAGCAGATGTTCAATCCCGAAGACCAGGGCTGAGCCCCACTTCAGATGATGACTGTTGGGAGGAGATACCGGGACCCAGGATGAGAGCGATGTGCAACCCGGCTGCAGTCATAGCGGATAGAGTGGCCTTCTCAGAGTTAAAGGTTGCGGACTCATTAGGATGTCAATCCAAAGCCATCCCTGCCGCTTACCCAGAAGGGATGAATATCACCCACGATAAGATCATAATGTGGAAGGATATGATCCAATATCAGATCTGGGACCCCATAGCTGGCATCGTCCGCCAAGCCACCCAGAAGAACAAGCCTGCCATTCTGAAAAGTGCTCCCCGTGACATGGTCGCCATTCCCATGCGAGAAGCAGATAAGTTCAATATTGACAGTGAGTTACTCTATCGAGAGGTGCAATACCGCAACCACACAGATAGAAGACAACTGGCTCTCCCCAGGAAACCTGCAACATATGGTCCTGAAAGCCTTGCACGATGAGCATGGACATCTCAGTGTGGAGAAGCCATTTTGTCCTCATCAGAGACCGGTTCTTCTGGCCAAAGGTGCGTGAGGCGGTGGAACGACACTGTAGGCAGTGCTCCAGGTGTATTCAATGTAAGACACTTCCAACCCAAGCTGCACCAATGGCCCACCTGAAGAGCTCGGGTCCCATGGACTTGGTATGCATGTTTTCCTGTGCATCGAGCCTGGTGCCCGAGGTATTTGTAACGTGCTGGTCAACACGGACCATTACACAGGTGCATCAACATAGTTCCACGTTCTATATCTTTATAAAAGTGTCTATTATTTTATGAAAAAAGCCTACATTTTGCTTATAATAGTAATAATCCCCTCAGAACAGGACATTACTGGCAAATAATGTCCTGGCTTGATTAAAGTCCCTCGGCTTTGCATTGGGCCTTCAACTCGTCCAGCCAGGGCATCATTGGTCAGTAATGCCCTGTTCTGAGGGTATTATTGCTTAAATAACCGAGACGAAATAGGTGCCTGAATTACACTGTTTGGAATATGTACAACTGATAAACTGCATCTGCGTTTATTATGGATCCTGTAAGGAAATCATATGTGTATTATTGAATTTCAGCGCATGGGTGTTCTATGGAACATGGTTGAAACTAACAGGACATATGAAACCCTCAGAGGTAGCATGGAAATCCACAAAAAGCGGGCGACTGAAATACGTAACAACTGACAGGGTTTATTGTTACACTAAAGGAAAACAAAACTGGGATCCTCAAAATGGTGTCTGCAAAGTGTGCAGAGCTACATGTAAAAGGCTATGGAAGCTAAATCAACAAACAAGGACAGGGGGTGGATAATGCTAAGGGAAACAACAGGACAAACCAAGGTTAGCTGTAAGAATGGCAGTGCTACAGTACATGCCAAGAGCAAAAGTAGCAGGGGATAATAATAAACAGGGGGAAATGAATCCTATGATAAACAATAGGACAAAGCAAGGTTATTTGTAAGAATTGCAGTGCTACAGTACATGCAAAGAGCAAAAGTAGCATAGGACAAATAATAAACAGAAAGCAAATAGTGCAAAGGAAATACAGCACAAAAAGGAAAACAAGAAGGTATCCAAAGATCAATAGAACTTGAAACCTGATAACAAGGAACATTTATAATATGGTACCTTAACAGTGTTTCACCATACAACTTTTGTTGCAACTGTACTCCAGTGGAATTCATAAGGAAAAATATGATTTAGTGTAAAACTGATTCATATTTATGTTTGACAATTTGTTTGTTTTTTAAAGCATAAAACAGTAACTTGGGCAATTGACATACAGTATCTCACTATTATACAGAGATTTGATGAATAAAATCAGTTAGGTTACTTAACAAATTATACTAACTGCAAAAGAGGAAATAGTTGTACCAAAAATACTTTAATATTTATTAAAGATAAAAATCCAGTTATACTAAACAGGACTTGTTTTATTTGAAAAATTAGGTCTTTTTCTTATAATAGTTATGCAGACATGAGACTTTCATAAATATTGTAGTTTCCAGTATTTTGCTGTATTTCATAAGGTCTATTTATTGATCTCCTCTGGCTTCAACACTGGGGCAAATTTGATTTAAAACCTGTTCATTATTTATTACCGAAAAATAGTTCAATTTATTGCATTGTTCTTTCATTGAAAAAATATTCTTATTGATTAAGATCAATAAGAAAATGAAACCCAGGGCTAATTTATTGATGAATTTCACAAAAAAATGCTTTCCAATTTCTTGAACAGTGGAAAACTGCATGTATACAATGTATATATTGTGTGTATATTATTCAATATTTTAGGTACAATGTTTTCCTTTAAATGTCATGATTGTTTCTAAATGCTTTCTATAGTCTTTTCTTGGAGCTAATTGACCAGTGTTAATAGAGCTTTCTACTTATTTATTGAGATATTGTGAACAGAGAACAACATACTACAAAATATGTGTGCCGAGATTTGGTGAGTTGAAACAGTAATTAGGCAGAATCCTAAAAGGGCAATGCGCAAATTCATTGGATGCTTATTCAGAAAATATTCTTGGCTTCTGGTATTAGGAATAAAGGGAAAGTACTATCACAACTAAGAACTTTAAAAGAAAGAAGGAAAAAATAATAGGAAGTGGGTCATTTTTTCAGTTTGCTTAATTAAAATGCAGAATAGAGATTCTGTCCTTGAATTGGTGGAATTAGAGGTTTTTTATGGGTAACCTTTGGATGAACCAAAAGAAAATAATCTACCGTGCAAATCACAAGTGTTGTAAAATAATATTCACAGTATAGATCTTGCCACTTAGAAGTTTTCGACAACATAAATGTGTCCATTAGTCCTGTTGAGTGTGGTTATGAGTGTTACAGACTCATGAAAAGAAATGAAATTTATTTTTGCCTTTAATTAACTAGTGACAAATCTTCATTAAGTCAGGTGAGCCATTTGAAGTTGTGCAACCATTTCTTGATATCACAGAGCAATTATCATTCCAAGGTCAAATGAGTGTACTACAGTATGTAAAATTGTAAACTCTCATATGAAAATGGAATTCTGAATATGCTAAATATTTGTATCCATGTTAAATATTAATTCATTAAGTAGGTACTGTATGGAATCTGTAATATTTATTTATTTTTATTTAATAATTTAGCCCTGGTTTTTATAATGCTTGATTGATAAGACTGATAATAAATTGAAAACGTAGTGGTTTGCAAACCTCTAGTGAAACAGAGAAACATTAAAATTCACAGTACATAAGAATCATCAAGCCCAGTTTTCCCATACTCCAGTCTAGAAAGCAGATTTGAATACAGGAGGGCCTCGGGCATGCGACGGGTTCCTTTCTAAGGCCCCACCGCAAAGCGAAAATCACCGGAAAGTGGAACCGGCGATTTTTGGTATTTGCGCATGCGCAGATCGGCAATTCGCTCTTCTACTCATGCGCAACCTCGGAAAACCCCTATTTCTGCACATGTGCGACCTCGGACCGCCCGTTCTGCGCATGCACAGACATGGCGGCCCCCTTCTCGGTACCGTATTGGTGGATCGCCGAAAAGTGGGGTGCCGAGAAGCGGGGCCTTGCTGTATCTTTAAAGAACTACTGACTTCCAACATACAGTAGTAGATCATGAGGTTGAAAAAAGACATACTTCCATCAAGTTCAAACTCTGCTAAATTTAGATAAGATACTTTATTCTATATTTGTACTTACAGTATACTGTATTGATCAAGAGGAAGGCAAACAAAAAAACCCAAGTGAAATATCATCTAATGATATCTCGTGAAGGGAAAAATAAATTCCTTCCTAACTCCAAATATTGCCAATCAGATTACTTCCTGGATCAACATCCTTCCCATCTTTACTTATTTGGTATATCCCTGTCCTTTCCTTTCCTTTTTTTTTTTAAATGTCCAAAATTTTTGATGATTATATCTGCCATCACAGTTTCCATGGGTAATGAATTCCACATTTTAACTGCCCTTACTATAAAGAACCCTTTCCTTTGTTGCCGATGAAATCTTTCCTTCAACCTTAAAGGATGACACTGTGTCATTTGTACTGCCCTTGGGATGACTGATTCATTTGAAAGCTACTTGTATTGTCCCTAAGTATATTTGTATATAGTTATCATATTCCCTCTTAGACAGCTTTTTTCTAATGTAAATAAATCTAATTTAGCTAGCCTCTCCTCATAAATCAGATTATCCATCCCCTTTTTTAATTTGGTTGCTCTTCTCTGCACTTTCTCTAGTTCCATAATGTCTTTTCTAAGGAGTGGTGCCTAAAATTGTATTCCATATTCAAGGTGTGGTCTTACTAATGCCTTATAAAGGGGCATAATTATGTGTACTTCCCTTCCACCCATTGCCCATTTAGTACAAGATAAGATCATGTTTGCCTTTGCCCCATCTCTATGACTTTGGGCCCTATTGCTAAGCCTGCTGTCTACAAGAACTCCTAAATCCTTCTCCATCAACAATTCTCATAATTTACCACCGTTTAATTTGTAATTTGCCTCTTATTCTTGTTTCCCAAATGCATAACCTTACATGTATCTGTATTAAACCTCATTTGCTATTTATCTCTCCAATCTATCCAAGTCCTTCTGGAGTGAAATTACATCCTGCTCTGATTCTACTACATTATATATGAAAAAAAAATGTTGTATGGTGCGCTATAGTAGGAAAAACAGCATTAGAGATGATGAATTCATAATAAGAATGATTGGAATAATTAACCCCTTGAGCGGATATCTATCCGAAGAGATGATTGTCCCAAAAAGATGTATAACTGGTACATTATAATCCCACAAAGCACAGTAGTAAGGATACAATAATAACACCTGCTGGTGACCAGTACTAGTAAAACATCAAATTCCACGGAGCAATGCTATGACATCAATTCAGTATTCAAATGAAAATGTAGACCAACTGGAATAAACTAACATAGGATGAAGGTCCTCAATCAGAAGTGAGTACATGGTATCCAATGGTCCAGGGGTTAAGTGTGCCTCCATCTGTAGATTGACATGATCAGAAGGACGAAAAAACGGAGCACTACATCCAGTGCTGGAAAGCCAGTAAATAACAACAAGAGTGCGATCCCACAATAAAAATTAAAGCTAATTTAATGGATCAAAAATACAAACAAAACACCAACGCGTTTCGGACTATAAAAAGCCCTTTATCAAGGTGAATACAAACTTACCTTCTGGAGTTCCATTTTTTACGCTATTGGAAATGGTGGCGATTTACGTCCACTATGCCCTGAGCATCATAGTCTCTGCTTTAGGCAGTGATTACTGCTATTATGGCAATAGTGACGCGTTCACGCCCCACTCCTGGTACTGACTGGCGCGATGACATCACACGCCGCGCATCAGGTGATGCATTAAGCAATGGCGACGTTTGGCGCCAATTTTGCCTCAATCATGTATAAATGGCACTCCAGAAGGTAAGTTTGTATTCACCTTGATAAAGGGCATTTTATAGTCCGAAATGCTTTGGTGTTTTGTTTGTAATTTTTGATCCATTAAATTAGCTTTAATTTTTATTGTGGGTTCGCACTATTGTTGTTAATTACTGGCTTTCCAGCACTGGATGTAGTGCTCCGTTTTTTCGTCCTTTTGATACTACCTTATATATTTTAATTTTGGTGTTAATATCTCTGGATGTTTTATTTATATATCTTTAATCATGGATGCATTCTGAATATCTGGATTAACATTCTGATTTGTTTCTTCAAACAGGTATGTTTCATTGAACTGAATTTCTACCATCAAGAGAAATTAAAATGTAATTAACTATTGGGTATGTTTCATTGAACTGAATTTCTACCATCAAGAGAAATTAAGATTTAATTAACTATTGGGGTATGTTTCTGTAAATTGATAGGCAGACCCCTCCCTTAATTGTTATTCAGTTGCATGTGATCAGAGTACTTAAGACAGAATATCTTGGCAGTGCAGCCATATGGCTGTGTGCCATCTTAAAATGTAACATCAAAAGTGTGTGGCAGAGTTAATTTTGGAGTTGAAATTGGAGGTGAAGATTTGAGGAAAATGGGGAATATGCACAACAACTTTGCAACTGTGAGAACTTTACTTTCAATGCGCTGTGATTCTTTGTACTCTTTCTATCCACCAGTACCTGGGAAGTCTCTCCTCATGCATCTCACTATACCCTCCCTATTGCTTTTTCTGTTTAATGTTTCCTCACTCCTTTGTGAATGTCTCTCTCTCCAACTTCCCAGCTCCCCACTGCACCATTATGTTTACACCTTTCTTCCATCAACTTCTTTACCCCTCAATAAAATCATCCACTCAAATCCTCTATTCACACCCTTTATCTACTATATCCTGCTGCTGGGGATCTCCCCAATCCTGAACCCAGACATACACACCGGATTTCACCCATGCCTCCCTGCCATCTATTTCTCTGTAAATTGTGTTAACCCTCACATTTTAATACTGACTAACCTTAAAACTCACCCCACAAAGCATCCCAATAGCCTGCACTCATGGCTATTCACCCATATTCAGCCACTCCTACCACCCATTGTGGCCAAGCACTGCCATCTACAGCACTTACAGTTAGTTCCGGAAATAATTGGACACTGATAAAAGTTTTGTTATTTCGGCTGTGTACCAAAATAAATTAAAGTTACAGTTAAATAATGAATATGGGTTTGACGTGCAGTCTATCAGCTTTAATTTGAGGGTATTCACATCCAAATTGGAGGAAGTGTTTAGGAATTACAGCAGAGACTGCGACTATTATAACACAAACCAGTGGCAAGCGCCAAAAAGACCCAGGTACACCCAGGTACATTCTGAATACATGTGGACAAAAGTGAAGAATAATTGCGCAACTACAGCCAATATGGACGTGAAATAGTGAATAGTGATATAAATATAAATTATCAAAGTGACCTGGTAAACTTCGAATTGAGACGTCTGCAGCTATGACACCAGGGATGGCTCAAACACCCCCTAATGAGAACAGAATACACAAAAAACACAGCGCACAACGCTCATAGTGCATTAAAAATTATAATGTGAACCCACAAATAAGGCAAGTATTAGGCGTACATTAAAACAGAAATAAACAAGCATGTCAGGGGTTAGTGTTACCCATGCACCAATCGGAACGGCAGTGAAGATGTCTTCAGTGTAAACACACACCGGTCCTCCTGTCACAGTCACTCGATCTCAAACTGTGTCCTGGATGATTTCCAGCACGATCGGATGCAGTCCAGCAAAGCTCGTAATACAGGCAGTGTCCTCAAGTCAGGCAATCTCTGCAGCCACACAGCACACGCTGTTCAGCTCTCTGGTCCGGCCTTCCGGGTTCGTGACGTCACTCAGGAGCGGCAGCGCGTCGTGGTCTTCCCAGACACCGTGTGAGCCCGCAGCGGGGTAGTGCAGAGTCCAGAGTTCATAGAACAATAAAATACTTTTTCCAACGCGTTTAAAAACCTTAACGGTCTCTTCATCAGGGAATAATTGGTCTGAAATCGATGTAGAATTTAAATACCCCACGCCTCCAGCTGATAGGCCCATCAATTGAAGATTTTGGCCAATCCAGAAGAAGCGGGGAGGAGTCAAATAACTGCATGGGTCACAGCCACAAACACGTTGCTACGGGCAACCATTGACAACAAAATAAACTTTATTAAACAAGCAAAAATATATTAATAAGCAACAATCGAAATCTGGAGGTTAGGTCGTTAGCCTGAGTCTCAAAATCAATATCTGAACTACAATTTTTCCGCAGTCTATAGAACTGACCACTAGGGATGTTCTGGATCCATGATTTCTTGTGATTGCTTGAGGCCAGCAACAAATTATTTGAGTCGACATCCTTGAAGTAGGTTTTAGTAATGAGCTTATCCTCTTCTGATACTGTCAGACTCAAATCCAGGAAGTTGATGTTTCGTTCATCATCCAAGTGGGTGAAGGACAAATTTCTATCGTTATTGTTGATGTAATTTATAAAAAGGTTAACTGAACATTGATCCCCATCCCATATACAGATAATATCGTCTATAAAACGACGCCAAACAATGATATTATCTCGATTGTTGCTTATTAATATATTTTTGCTTGTTTAATAAAGTTTATTTAGTTGTCAATGGTTGCCCGTAGCAACGTGTTTGTGGCTGTGACCCATGCAGTTATTTGACTCCTCCCCGCTTCTTCTGGATTGGCCAAAATCTTCAATTGATGGGCGTATCAGCTGGAGGCGTGGGGTATTTAAATTCTACATCGATTTCAGACCAATTATTCCCTGATGAAGAGACCGTTAAGGTTTTGAAACGCGTTGGAAAAAGTATTTTATTGTTCTATGAACTCTGGACTCTGCACTACCCCGCTGCGGGCTCATATGGTGTCTGGGAAGACCGCGACGCGCTGCCGCTCCTGAGTGATGTCACGAACCCGGAAGGCCGGACCAGAGAGCTGAACAGCGTGTGCTGTGTGGCTGCAGAGATTGCCTGACTTGAGGACACTGCCTGTATTACGAGCTTTGCTGGACTGCATCCGATCGTGCTGAAAATCATCCAGGACACAGTTTGAGATCGAGTGACTGTGACAGGAGGACCGGTGTGTGTTTACACTGAAGACATCTTCACTACCGTTCCGATTGGTGCATGGGTAACACTAACCCCTGACATGCTTGTTTATTTCTGTTTTAATGTATGCCTAATACTTACCTTATTTGTGGGTTCACATTATAATTTTTAATGCACTATGAGCGTTGTGCGCTGTGTTTTTTGTGTATTACATTCTGAATACATGCCTTAAACTTGCCTTAAACTAGCCCCAGCATTTCTGCATTGATTAATGGCCCATCAGATTAACAGCGGGGGTCCCTGTCAGTCACATTCAAACTGAAT
The DNA here is from genome assembly GCA_036426205.1 of Ascaphus truei. Lineage (NCBI taxonomy): Eukaryota > Metazoa > Chordata > Amphibia > Anura > Ascaphidae > Ascaphus > Ascaphus truei. The sequence continues at coordinate 24,885 of WSYH01004141.1, forward strand.
GGGACTGCCAGGGACCCCTTCTGTGTTAATCATATGGGTCTTTAGTCAATGCAGAAAAGCCTTAAACTTGCCTTAACAAGCCCAGAACATTCCCAGCACATACCCAGAATGTAACAAGGCTAGTTTAAGGCAACCTTTAGAATAGTCGTGGTCTCGTCTGTACATCTCTTTAATATGTAGCCCCCTCTTTTTAAAGGGACCAAAAGTAATTGGACAATTGACTCAAAAGCTGTTTCATGGACAGGTGTGGGCTATTCCTTCGTTATTTCATCATCAATTAAGCAGGTAAAAGGTCTGGAGTTGATTCCAGGTGATGCATTCACATTTGGAGGCTGTTGCTGTGAACCCACAACATGCGTCAAAGGAGCTCTCAATGCAAATGAAACAGGGCATCCTTAGACTGCAAAAAAAAAATGCATCAGAGAGATAGCAGGAACATTAGGAGTGGCCAAATCAACAGTTTTTTACATTCTGAGAAAAAAAGAACGCACTGGTGAGCTCTGCAACATAAAAAGGCCTGGACGTCCACGGAAGACAACAGTGGTGGATGATCGTAGGATCCTTTCCATGGTAAAGAAAAACCACTTCACAATATCCAGCCAAGTGAAGAACACTCTCCATGAAGTAGGCATATCATTATCCAAGTCTACCATAAAGAGAATAATTCACGTGAGCAAATACTGATGCAGCGGCCGTTATTCGAACACATCACGACGCCGATTTTGAGGTCTCTGCTGTTCCCCACGCAGCATGAACGCGGCCAATCGCCCCAGGCCCCCGCGCTTATCGCGGATGTTTTGTTTGAATTTCATGGATTCTGTTTCTTCGTTTGCAATAAAATGGATGAATTGTAATGTGTACAGTACTGTGCTACTGTGCTACTGTGTCAATTTCATGTTTTTAAAAGCCAGAACACTAAAATTCATTTTTCTGCATTCGCTGCACTTGCATCTTAGTGCGGGATGGCTGGAATTCATCCCGTGGTTTCAAATCGGGATTCCGATGTACATGACACGCGAAGTGTTCGAATAATGGCCGCTGCATAAGTACAGAGGCTTCACCACAAGAATATGTCCAGTATACTTTTTATCAATGTAAGCATACACCTATAAGGTTTTTTATAGATTAAAAGTTGTTTTTTATGGTACACACCATGTTTGGCTTTCCATTTTCTCCTATCTATACGGCTGCCATTATACCATTCTGAGGGATATCCCACTACACCCAAGAATCCTGAGATACAGAGGAAGAGAAGATCCATACTTATATACTACACTATCCACCACCTACCCAAGTTTGGGGTTACATGCCTGTTTATTTCAGTAAGAATGTGAGTTCTGAATCTATAGAAATCTACTGATTTGGAGATATATTTTAAGAGACTGTGTTGCACTATTGTATCCATTTTTATTTTCACATATTCACCATTGAACAAGTTGCTCTCCCCTTCAATTTCCACACGTTAAGAATAGAAAGGCCAGATTAGATTTTGCCAAACAATATCTAAAAATGCCAGCCCAGTTCTGGAACAGCATTCTTTGGACAGATGAAACTAAGATCAACCTGTACCAGAATGTTGGGAAGAAAAAAGTATGGAGAAGGCTTGGAACGGCTCAAGATCCAAAGCATACCACATCATCTGTAAAACACGGTGGAGGTAGTGTGATGGCATGGGCATGCATGGCTTACAATGGCACTGGGTCACTAGTGTTTATTGATGATGTGACAGAAGACAGAAGCAGCCGGATGAATTCTGAAGTGTATACGGATATATTGTCTGCTCAGATTCAGCCAAATTCAGTGAAGTTGATTTTACGGCGCTTCACTTTACAGATGGACAATGACCCGAAACATACTGCAAAAGCAACCCAGGAGTGTTTTAAGGCAAAGAAGTGGAATATTCGGCAATGGCCGAGTCAATCACCTGATCTCAACCCGATCGAGCATGCATTTCACTTGCTGAAGACAAAACTTAAGGCAGAAAGACCCACGAACAAACAACAACTGAAGACAGCTGCAGTAAAGGCCTGGCAAAGCATCACAAAGGAGGAACCCCAGCGTTTGGTGATGTCCATGCGTTCCAGACTTCAAGCAGTCATTGCCTGCTAAGGATTCTCGACAAAGTATTAAAAATGAACATTTTATTTATGATTGTGTTAGTTTGTCCAATTACATTTGAGCCCCTGAAATAAGGGGCCTGTGTATGAAAATGGTTGCAATTCCTAAACGTTTCATACAATATTTTTATTCAACCCCTTGAATTAAAGCTGAAAGTCTGCACTTTTATTGCATCTCGGTTGTTTCATTTCAAATCCATTGTGGTGGCGTACAGAGCCAAAATTATGAAAATGGTGTCAGTGTTCAATTATTTCCAGACCTAACAGTATTCCCTCACCTGCTGTCTCTGTAAGTTCCCAATCAAACCTCTTAGATTGCTAGCTCTTTGAGGCAGGGATTTCCTTTCCTATTGTCTGATTTTGCTGCACTTATTGCATTATTATAATTCCCTGTACTGTATTCTTTGTGATGCGCTGAGTACACTTTTGGCGCTACATAAATAAAGACTTTGGGGGCTATGCACTAAGCTCAATGGCTTTGCGTTCTGATTTGGCAAAAAAGCAGGTTCATTAAAAAGTGAAGCTGGGGACGCGATGCACTAAGGCCTTGAGGCCATTTTTTAACGTACCTGTTCAAAATAGCTCAAAACAGCCACAGCGTACGAGTTGCTTTTTTCCCCCCTGCTAGCGTTCTGAACCTCTCCGTTCGGTAGCTGATAGAAAAAAAAGCCGCCTGTAACATTTGCATGGAGATTTGCTATCTCCATGAAAGACTGTTACAGGCGATCCTACACTAAATAAATATATTTTAATAATAGTGTACATGAGCAGCGGGTCTCCCGAGCTGAACCGCATTGGTTTCAGGTCCGAGGACCCCCTACTTCAGGAGATACAGGCCCCGTAGTCTGCGGGGAAGAACCGGTGGTCCCACATCCGTGGGGGCACCGCGGACCCGTAGGTGCGGGGATGAAGCGGTGGTCCCACATCCGTCGGGGCACCGCAGACCCATAGTGAGCACTCGTGAGTTCCCCAGACCCCCGTTAGAACCATCCGAGGCCCCGCAGACACATGTGGGTCTGACCCGGGGCTCCCAGACATCCGCGGGCCTACCGTGGGGACCCAATTGTGGCCCACGGTGACCCAAGGAGACAACATGGGGGCCATGGCACTTGGCGGGACCCACCAACGGGCCTCCAGAACCTGTGTGAAACAAGTTGCTGGTAACCTGTAGGTCTGTCAGGTGACCCGCCAGCCCGCCGGGGACTCGCGTGTGGCTGGGGTATGAACCCTGTATGTAAAAGAATAAATCATGTATTTATGGGGGAGCACAGGGGGTGGGTTATGTATTTAATAAATAGAATGATGTTTAATGTGGGGCTGTGTTTTGTTTTTATTGTGGGTACTGGGGGTGGGGGGAGGGGGTATTTGCCCCAAGGGTATGTGGGTAGGCCTCCCTTGTGGGTAGTGGGTGAGGGTGGTTAGGCCTCACGGTGTGGGGGGTTAGTGTGGGAGGGTATGTAGGCCTCCCGAGTGGTGGGTGGGTTAACCCCTTAATGACTGTAGCGGTTAATAACCGCTATGGTGATTATGGGGTTAGGGGACATTACATTGGATATTGTAATTGTTGTGCATGTTTTGCAGCACCGTATGGGCATGGGCAGAATGAAGATGAGGATGAAGACGGCCTTCATCGTGGGTGCCTGTAAAAGGTAAGTGTAATATGTTTTGACTGTAATTATTGAATGTTATATGTATTTAAAATGGCCAAATGCATTATTATCCATATTTGGATAATAGTAATTTTGGCCATTACTGTATAGTATGTGTTAGCGGATGTATTTAGTTAGAATTGTTGTTTTTTATTTTTGGAGGTGCAACATTGGTACCGCAGGCACGCGGGGACCCCGGGACGGCCGCGGGGAGCCCCGGACTCCCTTGGGGACCCCCGCTTGGTTAGCCGGGGACCCCTGGACCCTCACGGGGTCAGCCAGGGACACCCGCGTGACCCCTGGGCTCCGTCGGGACCCCCGCGGGGTCAGCCGGGGACACCCGCCGGCCTGCTGTATGGGTTTTGCGCATGCAAAAATAAAAAGCAAGAATTTTTTCAAAGTCCAGATTTCTTTGCGTCTACTCTGACCAGACGTGTTCTAATCAACGCAACTTTCACGTTTGCTAAGGTTGCGTTGCGTAGTGCATCCCGCTTAAGGGCAGAATTTCACGCAAACAGGGCTGCGATCGAGCAAAGTTGGACTTAGAAAAAATCCCTGAAAAAAGTCATTATTAGAGCGCAAAGTGCCTGTTTGCGTTGCTTAGTGCATCGTGTTCAGCCAAAAATCACGATCGAAGAGCACTTTGCGGTCTAAAAGTGACTTATCGGAGCTTAGTGCATAGCCCCCATACAATACAATACAACCTTAGCCAACCAGAAAAAGTTCAATTTATTACAACTCTCTGTTGTCTATATTTCAATCCAGGTGCAAATATGTTTACTGAGTCCAATTTGCTTTATTTTGAACACATCTCTTGTGTGAAACCGTATCAAAAGCCTTGGCAAATCTATATAGACCACCTCAACTGCATTACCCTGATCTAAATTTCTACTTACATCTTCAAAGAAACAAATAAAGTTAGTTTGTTACGACCTATCCTTCATAAATCCACGCTGACTATTACCAATAATTTTATTTTCTATTAGGTATTCCTGAATATTATCCCATATTAAACATTCAAGTAGCTTCCCCACTATTGAAGTCAGGCACTATTGAAGTCAGGCGTACAGGTCTGTAATTCCCCAGTTGTGATCCAGCTCCCTTTTTAACCTTTCAAATATAGGCACCACATCTGCTTTACACCAATCTTGTGGTACTGAGCCTTGGGAAATGGTTTGGCTATTACTGAACTTAACTCCTTTAGAACTCTTGGATGTATGCCATCGAGGCCAGGTGCCTTATTTACTTACATTTTTTCAAGCCGCCTATGAACTTCTTGCTCTTTTAACCAATTGCTCATTAATATGGAGATTGCGGCTTCCTCCTGCAGCACTACTATTGAAAAACAAACAAACTAACTAAGAACATATAATAAGCGCTTACTCTACAAGTACTATACCATTAGGGTAAACAAGTACCTACCTGTAATACACTAATAGTAAAAAATCTGTTTTTTCCTTATCTCCAATAATCTGCCTGCCCATCTCACACTGAAGTTTTTTTGGTATTAAGGTACTTAAAGAACTTTTTAGGGTTGATCTTACTTTCTATTACAATCTTTTTATCATTATCCATTTGTGCTGATTTGATTGCCATTTTGCAATTTTTATTAAATTCCTTATAATTCTGATATGTTGCCTCCGTCCCTTCGGACTTAAAGAATCTAAGCGTCTGCCTCTTCTTTTCCATTTCCTCCCTTACCTGTTTATTTAGCTACATTGGTTATGACTTATTTCATTTATACTTATTTCCAAAGGTTATACACTGACAAGTGTGCTTCCATGTTATGATCACTGTTACCCAAATGTTCCAGGAATTGAATATTTTCTATTACTTCTACATTGTTTGATATTGCCAAATCAAGTATTGCCCCTCTCCTGGTTGGTTCCTTAACAATTTGGGTCATATAATTGTCCTAAAGCGCCCCCAAAAACCTGTTTACTTTTGTTGTAATGCTAATCTCATTGCCCCAGTCTATGTCTGGATAATTAAAATCACCCATTATGCAAACATGACCTAGTTTTGATGCCTTTTCCATTTGCAAATGTATTTTAGTTTCCTCAATCTCACAGATATTTGGTGGTATATACTGTAGCATATCCCTACAAAATTGTTCTTTGTACCTTTACCTCTACTGCCACTTTCATCCACAAGGTCTCTACATTTTCACCATTCCCTTCATAAACATCTCCCTTTATAATAGGTTTTTGATCTAGTTTAACATATAAGCATACTCCACCTCCTCTTCTGTTTGCTCGATACTTCGTAAAAAGGGAATAACGGTCTAAATTAACTGCCCAGTGTAGGTTAACTTACATCCTGGCTACCTTCCCCTACCTTAGTACCAGCCTCAACCTGATTATACCTTTATGGCTTTGTTTGGCTACCTGTCCTAATATCATCAGCAGGGACCAAACAGCTCTGACAGCTTATTTCTGACTAGATGATAGACTTGAGCGGCTACGCACAGTGCACACCTGATTTTCGTTCATCTCCACCTGAATGGCACGATTTATAATGAAGGTAAATATAACCCACTGTACATTAGTACATGTATACATAGTAACTGTAATTTACAATGACACCATACTGTACTCTACTGTATGCGTGCCATAGCCCATTCACGCATGCGCACTTTGGTGTAAATCCACGCATGTGTACTACAGTACACTGTACTTGTATATATAAACATCATAGCGTTTTTTCCCCAGAAATGAAAGCGTCAAATCGACAGCACAGCCAGAAGATGATGTTGATGGAAGTCGAAAACCACTATGTTTTAAATTTATACAGTATTACCAGCTTTACTATTCTAAAAATGTGATATTCATATTCATGTTTCTTAACCTTCACGGTACTTTCTAAATGCTTTTATTTCACGCTTGTTTGGCACAGCAGATACTGTATGTGTGTCCGGGTCTCCTAGACATCCTCCTCCCAGCCATAGTTCCTTTTTCTGTCCACCGGGTGTGCTGCTGCTTTCTGTCTGTTCTGGGGTTTGCCTGTCTGTCTGTCTCCTTGTTTCTTCTGTTCTGTCCTTATAGTTCCTGCTTCCTGTTTCTCCTTGCCTTTGTTTTGTGTCAGACTCCATGCCCATGCTTCTGTCTCTGATCTGTTCCTGTACCAGTACTTTTCTGTATTTGAGTTCTGTTCATAATAAAGGCCCTTGCTGGTAATCTGGCTTGTCCCTGTTTTTACCCTGATCCCCTGTCACTGTCCCTGGCCCCCGGTCTCAGTTCCTGCTCCCCTACCCTGCTCCTGCCTTCCTGTTGCCAAACTCTGCTTGTGAACCCGATTTTCCCACTTGCTGTCTGCCTCCAACCTCTGTATGTGACCCTGATGTTCCTGCTTGCTGCCTGTCTCCGACCTCTGCGTGTGACCCCGATGTTCCTGCTAGCCACCTACCACCGACCTCAGCCCTTGACCCCAACTCTCCTTGACTACTCCCCGCTGTTCCAGCCACCGAGGTCCTACCCGCTCCAGGAGTCTCCCTCGTGACAATGAGATAGATAGATTTATGTTATCACCGTTAATAAAATTTCACACAAAGTTTAATGCTTTGGTTTCAAGTTTAGATAAATGAGCTATCGCGGTCAGCTGAGAAATTCCGCTTCCTGGTTATTGACATGCCGGGCTGTTTTTATATTCAATATACATGCTTACTATAGATATAATGAAATATTATACACACACACACACACTCACAGTCTCAGTCAGTGATCACTTTTACTAACATTTCAAACATATCAGCAGTAGACAGCATGACAAGATTTCATGGGTGTTACATGCTGAGAAATACACTTGATATTGACTTTGCGGAAGGTGTGAAATGGGGTTTTCATTTTATTGGAAAAACAAAGTACTTTAGTCGCACCTCCCTCCCCCCACCTCGCCACTATCAACAGCTTCATTACTGTAGCTCCCACCGGCACATAGGAACTTCCCAATCAAATGTTTCATGCTTTGGCTGGAAGCAGAGAAATTCCACTTCCTGTTTAATGACACACAGGGCTGTTTTTCTCTAAATAAGGAGAGAATACAGTGTGGGACTTAGAAAAAAATATACTAATGTGATGTATACTGTATTTGTCATATTTCACCAAATTTAAACATTAAAAATCTCCAAATTTGTATTTGTCAATTAAATTGCATAACATAGTATACAGTATATTTGCTGTGCAATTTATGATAGATAACTGAAAACTGAAAAACTGAACAATCTCATCTCATCTTGTCATTGAGAGAGGGGGGATTAGGCCAAGCTATTGACTGTTATTATACACAAAGGACAATAGGCTAGGACAGGGGTGGTCTGCAACCTTTTAAGGAAGAAGAGCCATTTTATAAAAAATGTCATTGTCCAAAATATTCAGAGAGCTGCAACACATGCATGAATATTAATCCCCCACAAACACATACATATACTGTACACACACTAATAGGTATATACTGTATACGCATTAACATATGACAAACTGAATTAAATTAAAATTAGTGAATTAGTGAAAATAAAAAAAATGCAGCTCACAAGAATAAGTCCCTTTATTTTGATTTTTATACATTGTTTTCATGTGCAAAACAATTATTCGTTTTCAAATACATACATACACATTCACTCCACCCCCAAATACATGCACACACCACGCCCCCAATAAATGCACACACACAACCCTCCCCCCAAATACACACACACTATACAACCACGCCAAATACACACACATATTACCCTCCCGAAATACACACACTCGCACTCTCTCCCTTTCTGTGCTGCCCTTGGCTGTGGGGGCAGAAGGGGGAGCAGGCCTTTGCAGGAGGCATGCCAGCAGCTGGCGAGATTTCCTGGTGACAAATAGAGGCCTGACTTGTGCCAGCTAGCCCCCCCATGCAGCCAAGAATAGCACAGGTGGCTTTCTGTGGAAGAGAATAAAGGAAATGGGGGGATTACTGCAGGATTAATGTAGGGCTCTAATGATTACGTAACATCCACACAAAATATCTAAGCTGTTAGATACCTACAGATACAAATGCCGGTTTTAGACCACTTGCCTTGGAAAATCTGTGGCAATCTCGCAGTAACTCGTGAGATGGTCCAGAGCAGGCTGAAATGGCCCATCAGATTTACAAAGCGGGGTCCCGGTGTTTCAATGAGACTCGCAGCCCAGTATGAATCACACAGCATGTGTCCTATTCAAATGCACGGACCCCCGCTGTGTTAATCTGATGGACCATTAGTCTGGCTGCAGAAATCCCACAGCGTTACTGCGAGATAGCCACAGATTTTCCATGGCAAATGATCTAAAACTGGCAGCTGCAGCTGTAATAGGTAATACACAGATAAATACCGTAATATCAGAAAATGTACCGTACTTACCTTTCTACAGGCCTGTCGCAAGAACGTTATGCTCTAACAGAACGGCAAAAAACACTGCTAATGGGATTTATATAGTTTTGCATCTTGCTACAGTAAGAGTGCTTCTCCAGAAACTATGAATTCCCGTTACAAGTTAATCCTTGTTGGCAGGCTTGACAAATTTTCATAGGTGATGTTTCATCTCGTGCCACACCAGTTCTATAGGGTTTGAATCGGGGGATCTGCAACATCAGGGCCAAAAAATGTCAAATTAATAGCAAAGATCAATACAGTGGAAAACGAGAAACACTTACAATACAGCACTTACTCTGGCGGGGTTCTGACCCAGTTGATTCCGCTTGCCTGAAAATAAGGAGCAGAGGCACAATATTTTGAGTCATTATCCTGGAAGAAACGGTGACCAGATGGGAAATCACACCTAATGTATGCAGCAATAGGGCCGATAATGTGTTCTTGGAATAACAATTTATCAATTATTCCTGGACAGAGACAAGAAAAAAGCCCATAAATGTACATTATAGCATATAGTACATTCATACAGTGCAGAAAATTACACTACAGTCTTCTCTTACTGGTTGTACATTCCTGCTTAATTTCAGCAATGCTTTACAGCACTGTCTAATACTCACATACTGTACTGTACAATACAGTATGGTCATTGCAACATTAAAAGTAGACACAGAACGGTACATTAGAATTAGTGTTTTGTCTAATGAAATGAACAATTATCAAACGGAAAAACAGGGACTTATGTCAAATATTATAATGGGCCCTGGTCCAAGTCTAGAGATAGAACCCCACACATGGATCTTGAGTGGGTTCTTGGGCCGAGGCCTCAGGGCTAGACTTTTTTTATGCAAAAAGCAAAAGTGGTCAATCTTTCTAGGGCGTCTGATGTCTCATCTGAAAATATGACATTCTGAAAAGTTTTGCCACTATCGATCCATGCAAGTGTTTGGGCTACTCTTTTAATCCCTTTGGGCTCCCTTATCATTGGAAACACTGTATTGACAAGATAGAATTTTACAGGTACAGTAAGAAAGGAATATGTCCTCTGCACGTTTACTCAAGTACAGATGTTAAGCATGGAAAGGATAAATACAAAGAGGGACAACGGTATACAGTGTATTAATATCTATCCTATTTAGACTCTCTAAGTTATACTTGTACACTTACAGATGGGTGTGGTTTTCAATTTATAAATTCATTTCCACTGGGTGTTTCAGAGGTTAAAATAGAGGAGTCTAGGTATCACCTTATTCAGGCTTCTTGACTTATTGCATAGAGAGGATATAATTGCACGTTAAATTTATTACACTAGACAGGGTTAGAGCAATATTGCACTTACAGAAAGCACTTGATAAATCTGCAATTGTGGATAGCTTCCCATCATGTGGTAATGTACTCCTTGCCCTCTTATAATGGTCCTACTCACAGTTCAGACTTCACGGAATCCAATCAATCTTTTCCCCTTCACCTTCACACATCCGTTGGGCCTGTCTCCTCAGATTCCTTTGCAGGGGAAGACACGTCGCCTATCCTTTCTTCATGTACCTGGCGCACGGACAGGAGGTAGCCAGGACGAGATCTGTTTGTAGCGGTGTCTTCCGGGTCGCGCTCTTGTCCACGTGCTGGTACCCATGAGGCTGATGGCTAGGCAAAGGGGGATCCACACATCACGAGTGCTACGGTGGCTTGTAAATTACAAGCCAACACGTTTCGCAACTGCTTCATCAAGGATAGCACTTGTGCAAAAACACAATAGCATTATACAGTGTTACAGTAAAACAATTTACCTTGCATAGCCATACAGTACTTCCAGTCCAATTTGTGTCTAATTACAGATGCAGTGCCATTATCTGACCATTTATCAAGTTGCAAAGTGCAATATATCGCGTGATGGTATGAGATGGTCCACTTGAGACTAAATGGACCATAAGATTAACACTGCAGGAGTCCCTGCTCTGCTAATCCTACCGGGTTGTACCTGTCTGTAAGAGACACAGAACAAAGAAAATGAAACCGGGCGCTTCTAATAGTGAAATAACTGAAGAAAATTAGTGATGAAAAATAAACGATAACAGTAAACCTAAGAATATATATATATATATATATATAGTGAATAAATAACCTTCACCAAAAAACGTAATCCATAAATATTAAATGTGAAATACAAGTAAATACAGCAGCTCTACACCCTTTAAAGGACTGTCCAGGTCCAATTGAGAGAACATTGAGGAGGGACAGTGAGATGAAAGAAGAGCAGATAAAATTTCTGATTGACTCTATGATTGACTCTATGACTTTCATTCTCGAAAAAAAATACTTTTGGTTCAACGATTGGCTCTGTGATGTAGTTCTTGCTCGAAGCGTCACAGTTTTTCTTGGCCATATACAGCCACAGCCTCTGAAATCTACCATCAATCCGAAGAGTAGGTAGCACAGTAGCAGCGAGATAGGCACTCTGTAACTGATAGTGGCAAAGTCTCTGCAGGAGACAGCAATAAACAAACAAATGTCCAAAACTGAGTCAAGAAAGGCTCAAATGAGCAGAGCGACTACAAATGTTAGCATTGACACTACAGCATTGATCCAATGGGTTTAGTGACTTCATCAGCCTTTTTTGGAGTCAGTTTGGGACATTTGTTTGTTTATTGTTGTCTCCTGCAGAGACTTTGCCACTATCAGTTACGGAGCGCCTATCACACTGCTACTGTGCTACCTCCTCTTAGGACTGAGGGGAGATCCCTGAGGCTGTGGTTTTATATGGTAGAGGAGAGCTGTGATGCTTTGAGCAAGAACTACAACAGAGAGCAATCAGCTGAGAGGGATATCCCTCTCTCGAGCAGACTGTCCCTCCCTTCTCCCTGCTGTGGCAGTGGGCATCTGAGCAGTGGAGGACGCCGTTAGCAGAGGGGTTTCTGAAGTAAGCAGGGCGGTGGATGGTGAGCTTCTCCAGGAGAGTTTCTTTCTGGATTTTGGAGGTACAGAGGTGTGGAGGATACGACCAGTATATTACAAGAGGATGACCGGTGCCACTAAGAGAGGGCAACCATTGAGCATCCTGGAAATCCAATAACAGATGGGGAGAGTCTTTGTGCCGTCTGGGATTATGGTTTGTATACCTAAATGCTTGTTTTTTAATTCTTTATTTTATGTGCATATCTCACCAATTTATATTTATTCAATACAGCTGCCAGTTTTAGACCATTTGCCATGGAAAATCTGTGGCTATCTCGCAGTAACGCTGCGAGATTTCTGCAGCCAGACAAATGGCCCATCGGATTCACATAGCGTGGGTCCCTGCCTTTGTATGGGACTACACTGTGTGAATCTACCGGGCTGCAAGTAATATTCAAATGCAGGGAGCCCCGCTGTGTAAATCCAATGGGCCATTTCAGCCTGCTCTGGATCATCTGATGAGTTACGGTGAGAGAGTCACATATTTTCCAAGGCAAGTGGTCTCAAACCGGCAGCTGCACCTGTACATATAAAATGACTACACTGCTTTAAACAATGATGAAATAAAGGGATAAACCTCAACCAGTGTGTGCAGCTCCTACCATTCCCCAGCAAGTAAACTGATGGTGCTGAGCTTAGGGAAAAGGTTACTGGAGTGACCCCTTTGCCACAGTCCACAGTCTCTCAATTCTCCCCTCCTTCTCTCATCTCCTTACACCTCCTCCTCTTCTACTCTCCCTCTCATCTTCACCATAGTAACAAAACAATAAAGTTACAATACAATGTAAAAAAGATGGGAGGTGTGCCGAGCACGCGAATTCTAAGTTAAATTTCTTTGTGTTTTGTTACTGAAATATTAATTATACTCTCAAAAGTATTTCATTCAATCAAAAACATCAAAATCAAAACACTATTGCACTGACAAAACACAAAGAAGTTTCACTTACAACGCACGTTCAACGCACTCCTCCTATTTTTGATTTTTAAAGATGAAAATATAAGAACAGTACTGTATATTACCTAGCAGTATTGATGGATGAACACATCCAAACATGCCCAAACATGTTTTTTTATCATCATAATTTGTATGTTCATTCATGTTTTGCAGGTATAGTGATACCTGCAAAACATGAATGAACATAAAAATTAATCAATGACTATAATATACATTTTTGCTTTTTAAAAATACCATACAGTACAGCAGGGGTGCGCAAACCTTTCCCTGTGTGCACCCCTGCCTTCTCTCCTCGGCGCATTGTGCCCCCCCCCCCAGCCCACCTGCAATGATGCGTGAGGTCATGAGATGTCACATTGCCATGGTTGGGCATCATTTGTTTGTTGTATTTTTTTCATTAGACAAAATACTAAATGTAAGGTACAGTATGCAAATGTTGCACTTTCCATGTACTGTATAACACTGTTCGACAGTGCTGTATAATTAGGCAAAATAGTAAATGTACAGTATCTTAATGTGGCCCTGTCACTGTATAACAGTGTTATCCAGTAATGTAAATGTATCTTTTGTGACCCTGTCTACGTGTTAGCCAGTAATTTTCATGTGTCTGAATGTTACCCTTTTCCATAACAGTGTTACATTTATTTTGGCCAGGAATTATGGATAAAGGTTTTTCCCAAGAGTCCATCATAACTCCGATAGCACCTTACATTAGATGAAATCCTATCTGGTCACCGGTTCTTCCAGGATAATGACCTCTGCTGCATTTATCTAAGAATGTGGACTCAACTGGGTCAAAACACTGCCAGAGTATTTTAACTGTTTAAAGCAGTAGTACTGTATACTATTAACAGCTGTGTGTGCTTTTTTTCTTGCCAAAAACCATAGTCTTTGTTTATACATTAGTAGATCCTCCAATTAGAACCCCATAGAACTGATACATGCTATGAAACATAACCTTAGAAAATATGTACAGTATGTCAAGCCAGCGATGAAATAAAACCTTCACAAGGTCTTCCATAGTTACGGGGACAAGACTCTAAATATCCAAACATGCAATAATTATATAAATCATACAGATATAGCATCTTCTATCTATCAGCAGCTGCAACACATGGGATGGTAAACTGTGGACCAAAGTCTATCATTCGTGGCACAGTGCTTGGCAGGGGGGAATCGCTCATCAGGATTAACACAGTGAGCAATCCTACCAAGCTGCATCAGTCTGTAAGAAACGTGCAGTGAGAGTAGATAGGATCAATCCCTCTCTCTGTGCACCTCTTAAAGGCCATCGTGTGGCTTTAATTTTATTTTAATAGCATATTATTGACGCAGGGGTCTCTGGAGCCTGTTAGAAGTGCACAGGGAGAGGGACTAATTCAGTCTCACTCAGTGCGCATCTCTTACAGACAGGCTCAGCCTGGTAGGATTCACTCAGCGTGAGTTCCATTCAGATGCAGGGACCCATCCGTAATAATCCCGATGGACCATTAAGTCTCTGCACTGAGACTCACGAGCATACACAAGGCCCCTCTCATGTTGTTGCTGCCGGCAGGAAGTGCGCACCACAACATCTGGCGCAGGCCAACGTCAAAGAGATGCACGGTGTGGGACAGTTTAGGAGGCACGCCAGCAGCTGGGGAGATGCCTGGTGGCAATAAGAGGCCATACCAGCTATTGCCAGGCCCCCTGAAGCCACCGGCAGAAAAGTGAAGTAGAGAGGCAACAGCTGGGGAACGGCGACCAGAGGAAAGAGGAGAGTCGCATGTAGGTGCGGAAAGAGCCACAGGTTGTCTACCCCTGACCCCTGCCAACCCCTAGGTGTATCACCCAATAGGAAATTAAATTTGAGACGTTGCAGCCAGAGGGGAAGAGGGGGAGGGCTGAGTTTTTTGACAAATAAGAGCCAAAGATAGAATGAATAAAAATAAGTCTTTGGCAGCCCAGGTTATTCGTTAAGGCTTGAAAGAAGCAAAGTGGGAAAGGGAGGATGGCTTTGTATAGTCTATGCAAACAGTAAATTCTCTCGTAGCCCCAGCATAAATGTGAACACAGAAAACGGTGATACAGTATTTCACAAGAAAAGAGTCAGTGTGTGTTTGCAATGTGTTGCATTTTATTAAAGTATATCAATGTAGTGTATACAATGCATGTATCACTATGGGCCAACTTTGTTTAAAATAAAAACACATCAAATTATAAAAAAAATTGCTCAATCCCATGTTTCACAGTATCACAAGGAGTCAATGTGTATAGCGTATACAATGCTTTTATTGTAGTCACACCTTAAATCATTGAATGCACATAGTATAAAAAAGTAAAGGATAAAATTAAAAGTATCAGATATAGTTTAAAAGTGTTCACATAATAATGGTTTCAGACTTCCATCGACATCTTCTTCTGGCTATCGATTTGACATTTTGATTTCAGTAAAACAATTGTGAAATAATTTACTGTACACTATTAATAAACAATCAGGAACTGATTAAAGTATAGAGCACATGTGCATATTTAACATATTTAATGTGTGCTCATGCGTGAATGTACACTAATATGCGCATGCGTAAATGTAGCTATAGCACACATATGTGTGTCATTGGGAATGACTGTTAAATTTAACTTGATTATAAACTTCAAACATTGGGGGGCAGTGACCCACTGTTGATGACAGGGGTGTGATGCTCAAATCGATCATAAATTTGAGATACAGGTTCATTTCACTGGTAGAGTTGGTTGGTCCATGCTGGCAACTATATTGGAACAGGTAGCCAGAGGGAGACAAAAAATCAGGTCTAGGCAGGTTCTCAGGTTAGGGCAGGTAGCTGTGATGTAGGTTCCTCTGGTTTTCAATGTCGGTTTTCCCATACTGGTAATGGTATTAGTATTGAGGCAGGCACTCAGGTTGGAGCTAAAAACCAGATGGTGGCAGATTGTAGGGACCAGCTCAGGAAGTTCTATTATTCAATCTCTTGGTCCACATGGAGGTGGTCAAATAAAATAATCATTCAATCTTAAGTTGTGTGTTATAGAATTCCTGCACACTTCCTGGTTTGGTAAATATTTGTAATATTCATACTTGTCAAGGATATACTCATAGATCTCAGATAGAGTGCCTCTCTTATATTGAATTGCAGAATTCATCAAATATGCATAGCTACAAGCTGGTATTTTGCTGCATGGATTTGCCATCATGTTCCTTACTGTACATCCATTGTATCTCCAACTAAAGCACCTGCTTCAGACATTGAACTGCACGGTACCATTCAGAGTTCCATAGGTAAACATATTCAGTGTGCCACCTGCTGGACATGCACTAAACTGCAACACAAATAATTCCATCTGACCACGAACAAAGTTCAAACGGCACAATTGTGACACACAGCGGCACAGTGGTGCTTGCTACACTGACTGACAGAGGAGGACATTTGGAATATCATGGGACACATACTGTATGAAGCTGACTACATCTATATAAAGAGCCCTGAGACTTTTAAGCAAATATAATTCAACTCAATATTCAAATACAAAGACTATGAAACTATAATTAAATAATTCTTCTGAATTTTATAAAATGACAAAAAAGTTGTTCATTTTATCTTGGTAAGATAATGTATTTTTTCTTATAATATTTTCAAACAACGCATTTTTATCTTTAGTATGCACATAAAACTTCATGAATTGGGTTGGTCCACTGGGCCTTTAAATGTAAGGTAATTTATTATCCTTTTTATTAGGTATTTTGTAATGATCTTGTTGTCAACCCAAGGGATTTTTTACATTCCATGTATGATTAGTTGTGTCAAAAAAAGTAATTAGAACACAATTAATGTTAAAGATGAACTACAAACGCTTTGAAATATAATTATGACTTTGATACAGGTTTATGAGCATGAGTGATTGCTTTTGTGGCAGTTTTCAGATATTTTAAGAAAAGTAAAATCTATGGGATGTTTTAAAGATATTGTCATTTGTTTGGTATTTTTTACATTAAAAAAATTACAATTTAAGTTTAGTAATGGCTTAGTCAGTAAAAGCACTGACTCTTAAGACAATGACAATGAGTTTGACTCAGGAGAGCCTCGTTCAAATCAAGGTATCAGCTCATTTTGACCAGCAAGTCACTTTATCTCCCCATGCCTCAGGCACAAAAAATTGGTTGCAAGCTCTCTGGGGAAGTACTAGTAACTGCAAACATTCTATGTATGCCGCTGTGTACACTGTTAGCGTTATAGCATAAGAAAAATATATAAGTTTAAAGTGGAATTTACATAGAATAATTATTGTGACATCTGGAATATTTTGAAATGTAAATGCACTTTGCTCAAGATGGAAGGAATCCCAATGGTCTGCTTTAAGATTTTTTTAAATATACAAATTAAATGTATGTAACTTGCTGTAAGTGACAAAATTACAGTATTTCGTTGTGTCGTGATGCATTGTTTGATTTAACAGGAAGTATTTAGCAGAATTACATAGCAAACATCTGTGTGTTTCAGTTTAATAACAGCAGTAAAGAACAATGACATGCTAAAATGTGCCTTATCTGATGGCCAGGTCTGCTGACGGGATCATGTGTTAGAAAGAATAAAATATATAGTACTAGCACTTTAATTTTGTATCTTTATTTGCCATATTTAATATAAACATGAAGCTTTTCTGTATATACAGTACAAGCGAGTGCAGGCCTTTATTATTCTCAGTACGAACTTTTGGCAATAATAATGCAAGCTTTAACGTTTTGTAAGTAAAATAAAGTCAGTAAGTAAACATTTATTTAAACTGAAAATACAGTGATTTTTGGTTAGTAAAAAGCGGTACAATTTAAATGTGTTTCTCTATCATATTGGCATTTCCTTTAGCAAACTTTACAAAATGTATAAGTAACAAAATAATAACAATTTAGAAGCAAAAACGAGATTTACTAATCTTGTTTCTTATTTATTAGAAATAATCTCTGCAAGTATTTGTTGTTAAAAATAATAAGCAAAACAAAATATATATTATTCTACTATTTTTAAACCACAAATAGATTTCAGTGCAGTTATACATACTTCATGTATTGTAAGGCACATAGCCTGTGATTTAAACAAAGCATTAGAAGCAAAAAAGTAAAATGTAAGTATTTTTCATTGAATTTTCTAGTGGTATTTTTAGATTTTGTTAATGTTGTAATTTTGAATTTGTTGCAACTATATATATATATATATATATATATATACTATTTATATATATATACAGTGGTCGACAAATCACCAAAAAATCTAGTACCACACGTGTGCTGCTTGGACCAATAGGCGCTCGCCACGATGTTAAATCCACTCGCCCAGGGCGTGCAAATGTATAGATTTGTCGAACACTGTATATATATATATATATATATATATATATATATATATATATATATATACATGTAGAGGTATCAGTACCGTGTTAGCCGAGCTTCAATAATCAAAAAATAAATAGATGATACCGTTCTGTGGCTAACGAAATGCTTTTATTCGTGCGAGCTTTCGAGATACACTGATCTCTTCTTACGGCGATGTTACAATGAATGAAGCAAGCAAACGGTATACTTAAAAACAGTGTCTCTTGGAATATTATCTGTCAGATAAAGGCCATGTCTGTACATACTGTGCTATATGTATGCACACATAGCTGTCTCTTACACATACTAATACTCCTTGTTTTTTCATCCCTATACACCAATAGGGACCACATAGTGGCTACACACACTTTTAGTTATGCTACAATCTCTCACATTTCAACACCTACACACACCATTTATATTAACTCCCACTCCACACACACCTTTTGTAAAGCACTGTATACACTGTGGGCTCTCCATTCATTTATATTCACACAGATACACACACACACTCTTACATCACTAACTTTCAGGAACCATTTAACACCTCAGCCATAAATCACATCCACACACAGGGGAGGGACAAGCACAGATAACATTCCAAGAGACACTGGGGATATGCACTAATCTCAATGGCTTTGCGTTCTGATATTCCAAAAAAGCAGGTTTGTTAAAAAGTGAGGCCGGGGACGCGATTCACTAAGGCCTTGAACCCATTTTTTAACGTACCTGCTCAAAATAGCTCAAAACATCCATAGCGTACGTGTTTCTTTTTCCCCCCTGCTAGCGTTCTTAACCTTTACGTACGCTAGCTGATAGAAAAAAAAGGCGCATGTAACATTTGCATGGAGATTCTGTATCTCCATGCAAGGCTGTTAAAAGGGATCGTACACTAAATAAATACATTTTAATTATAGTGTACATGAGCAGGGGGTCTCCTGAGCTGAACCGCATTGGTTTCAGGTCCGAGGACCCCCTACTTCAGGAGATATAGGCCCCGTTATGGGGTGCCGGTATCCCCTGCACTTTAAAGCTCCCACGTCACGTGACTGGGACATTTAAATTCTGCAGGGGATACTGGCACCCCATAAAGGGGCCTGTATCTCCTGAAGTAGGGGGTCCCCGAGGCTGAAACCAATGCGGTTCAGCTCAGGAGACCCCCTGCACAACTACACTAGTATTAAAACACACATAACAATAAACAATAATTCCTTACCGTAGCGGCTATCCGCTATGGCAATGAAGCTGCATTAATGTATATTTTAATAATAGTGTGCGGGAGCAGGGGGTCCCCTGAGGTGAACCGCATTGATTTCTGCCTCAGGGACCTC
Organism: Ascaphus truei; assembly: GCA_036426205.1. Lineage (NCBI taxonomy): Eukaryota > Metazoa > Chordata > Amphibia > Anura > Ascaphidae > Ascaphus > Ascaphus truei. The sequence goes on from WSYH01004141.1 coordinate 44,634, forward strand.
CACATCCCGAGGTCTGCAACACTGCCTCTCAACCATTATCACCGCGAATATTTCAAAGCAAGTTTATACCAACCTCACACTGATGATACCCATCAAGGTTGAAACATGTCTGTGAGTGGTTTAAACTTGCTTTGCTAGTCCCATGCTGTGTTTAAAAGCTGTGTGAACGGCGATACATCACTTTAAATGGGCTCCGTGTGAATGGATATTGCAGGCAAAAGGTGACACATTGTGTGCTCATTTGCATGTCATCTCCCAGAATCCCTAGCTGCAGTTTGAGCACTGTATACGAGGTGATTATTGTTGAAAGGCAGGGTTGCAGACCTGTCTGAGACATGTGAATGTGCTCACAAGTAATATTCTTTATTGGCTATATATATATATATATTGAGCACTCCCTTGAGAAAGGTCCTGTTGCAAGGACCGAAACATCGGTTTACTGTGCCTGTTTTAATACATCTTTTTGGACTTTACTATGAGTGCTGTCTCCTTTCTTGCTGCGTGGTCTTGGATCTCCTGGTCTGCCTGATAAGGAATTCTGTTATATCTCCATTCCTATGGGACAAGCACCTACCTTCAATGCTTATGCGAGTGCCATCTGTTTCTGTATACTATATAAATATATATATATATATATATATGTCAGGCACCTTAGGTCCCTTGCAGTCAAGATCCACCTGTGGCAATGTTTGCTGAAAGCGAGACACACACAATTTATCACTAGTTTCTCCATGTGACAGTGTCTGCATTATGTGTTTATGTTGGCCTTTAAGGTGTCGCTCCCTGAAAGGATACATAGTCATCAATGCATTATCATTTCTTACACTACGCATTATGCGTTCTATGGCTGAGTGCTTTCAGCATTTATATACTGTCTTTTTTGTTTGTGCAAATTATTATGCTTTGCACTATTTCACTTTTTATGTATGCTGATAGTAACGGTCACAATTGGGCTCACGATACCTCATGTATCCCTTGAGTCAAAACACCACCTTAAGCAATGTTGTAGTGAGGCGATGTACACAGCAGGTATTCATTTATTACAGATTTCTCTATTGGGACATGATCACGTAGTATTTTTGTTGGTTTTTTAAGGTGTCGTTCCTGACATGATGCATAGAGTCATCATTGCATATCATTTCTTACACTATGCCTTAGCGTTATATGGCTGAGTGCTTTCAGCATTTATATATGTCCTAGATTCTAGTCAGCCACGTCATCCACACGTTGTGTATATATTTTTTAATATCCCTCACATTTTTTTTTGCACATTTACGGTGTGAGCACATCAGTGTTTCACATGTTTCGCTTAACTTGCCGTTTTACATGTGTATTTTGCACTCCCTGAAATAGTTAATCTATCCAGGTATCAGCTCCAGATTAGTTTTAGTAGCCCATGCCACTCTCTCAGTTAATCCAAGATATCGCTGGGTCTGGCAGACTTATGTATCTCTCAGCAGTACATTAAATGCAATTCCTGAGCCTTTTTGCGCATGCCTAAACACATATCAGGTAAACATATAGAGTTAATATATTCAAAATGACGCTCTTTACCTGCTGATACTGTGTGATGATGTGTCACAATAGTTCATGTCAGGCTAATTAACCTGTGATTGGTTTTTGTTGAATTGCATGGGGTTTGGTGGTATATATATGTATTGGTGCACTGCATTCAATTGCACACCTTGAGAAATGTCCCACTGGGGACCGAAACGTCGGTTTTTTGTTCTCTATCAAATACAGAACATTTTTGATTATACTTACCTGCGTGCTGTCCTTGATGTCGTTGTTGCAAACGGTATCGTATGTTGTTCTAATATATAGTATATATATATATTATATTAAGCCTATAGGGAACATGTTAAAATGGTTATTGAGTGCAGCAAAAAGTGACACTGTGTGCTCTTTGCATGTCATTCCCAGAATCCCTTGCTGCAGTGGCATTTCGTATGCTTGTATAATGGGGAAAGGCGGGCGTTGCAGACTGCCTAAGACATGCAGATGAGCATACAGCTATATTTGTGCATATTGTGCTTTCCTGATGGTCAGGGTTTTTGTCACTTTTTTATACTCACCAAAACTTAACATAGTATTATGGTTTAGCCTATTCCATAGTCTCTCTGCATTCCCAGGAATCAACCCCCACGTATATGAGACCCATCAAGGAGGTCGAAACAGCTGTCTGTGGGTGGTTTTCTGGGTATGCACCTTAACCAACCCTGGCTGTGACGCCAAAGCTGTGACCATGCAGCAAGCTTAAGCCTATAGGGAACATGTGTTAAAAATGGTTATTGAGGCAAAAAGGTGGAAACACTGTGTGCTCATTTGCATGTCATTCCGATCCCGATCCTGTGCTGCCAGTGGGAAGTGTTGTATGCTGTTTGATAATGGGGAGAAAGGCGGGGTTGCAGACCTGCCTAAGACTGCAGATGAGCATACCAGCTATATAATATAGGTATATATACAGACTCACCCCCCGTTACTAGCGCGCGATCCACTCGGGGGAGTGCACCACGATTCCGACCCAGCGGCTAGGAGACCGGGGTCGCGCTAATTTTAAAAAAATATGGCCGCCGAGGCATGCCTGATCAGGTGAGGGAGGGGAAGGGAGGGAGGGAAGGAAGGAAGAAGGTGTGCGCATTTTGCTGTGCTTATAGTGTGGGGGCTGTGAGTAGTGTGCGTTAGAGTGTTCAGTGTAAGTGTTGCAGTTAAGTGTGGTCAGTGGAGTGCTGGAGTGTTGCATTGTGCAGTGTGTCCTTTTGCAGTGAGAGTGTGTGCAGTGTGTGCAGTGAGAGTGTGGGTGCAGTGTGCAGGTGTTGCTGTGAGAGTGTGTGCTGTGAGAGTGTTGCTGTGTGGGTCATGCGTGGCATGTTGAGGCAGTGTGGCAGTGTGGAGTGTGCAGTGTGTGCAGTTGCTTGGGTGTGTGCACGTGTGCAAATTTAAAAAAAAAAACGTAAATTTTTTTTTATTTTATTTTTTTTAAACGAGAGCCCGTGAAAACCGCGTTAAACCGAATTCGCGTTATAACGGGGTCACGCTACAACGGGGGTTTGAGCTGTATATATATATATATATATATATACAGTGGTCGACAAATCACCCAAAAATCTACTCGCCGAACAAAAAAATCTACTCGCCAGCTAGTACCAAACGTGTGCTTCTTGGGCCAATAGGAGCTTGCCACGATGTTAAATCCACTCGCCCAGGGCGTGCAAATGTATAGGTTTGTCAAACACTGTATATATATATATATATATATATATATATACACACACTGTATAGTTAATGTAATACTGTGGGTCTGTGTGCGTGGCCTGTGCTTCATTTGAGCCAATTTAAAGCTATCCTTTTATGGAAGCAGTTATTTTGAATGAAAATAATTTCATTAGCCCTGACTAGCAATTACAAAAGGCAATTAATATACTTTTAATTGTTCATTATAATAAATGTCTTGGAACTCCTTATAAACAGAGATATGTGGCAATAATGTAATTTACATTATTATTTGTCAAATATTCAAAGCTTCTTTTCACTTAATACCATTCCTCTATGTGATCCAATTTATTAGTATACACAATTACATTGTCACATATGCAATGATGTTTCCTGGGAAATCCATACACAGTACTTCTCTCTGTGAAAGACAGTTACGTACAGTCATGTGAAAACAAAAGTACACCCTCTTTGAATTCCATGGTTTTACATATCCGGACATAATAACAATCATCTGTTCCTTAGCAGGTCTAAAAATTAGGTGAATACAACCTCAGATGAACAACAACACATGACATATTACACCGTGTCATGATTTATTTAAAAAAAATAAAGCCAAAATGAATAAGCTATGTGTGAAAAACTAAGTACACCCTTACTGCTTCCTTAGGAATTAAGATGCTAAGTAGCAGTCAGGTGCTACTAATCAAATGCCCTTGATTAATTGATCATCAGCAAGTGTGACCACCTCTATAAAAGCAGAAGTTTTAGCAGATTGATGGTCTGGAGCATTCAGGTGTGTGTTAACACAATGACAAGGAGGAAAGACATCAGCAATGATCTTAGAGAAGCTATCGTTGCTGCCCATCAATCTGGGAAGGGTTATAAGGCCATTTCTAAACAATTTAAAGTCCATCATTCTACAGTGAGAAAGATTATTCAAAAGTGGAAAACATTCAAGACTGTTGCCAATCTTTTCAGGAGTGGACGTCCCAGCAAATTCACCCCTAGGTCAGACCGTGCAATGCTCAGAGAAATTGCAAAAAACCCAAGAGTTACATCTCAGACTCTACAGGCCTCAGTTAGCATGTTAAATGTTAAAGTTCATGTCAGTACAATTAGAAAAAGACTGAACAAGTATGGTGTGATTGGAAGGGTTGCCAGGAGAAAGCCTTTTCTCTCTTAAAAGAACATGGCAGCACAGCTTAGGTTTGCAAAGTTGCATCAGAACAAACCACAAGACTTCTGGAACAATGTCCTTTGGATAGACGAGATCAAAGTGGAGATGTTTGGCCATAATGCACAGTGCCACATTTGGTGAAAACCAAACACAGCATATCAGCACAAATACCTCATACCAACTGTCAAGCACTGTGGTTGAGGGGTGATGATTTGGGCTTGTTTTGGCAGCCACGGGACCTGGGAACCTTGCAGTCATTGAGTCGACCATGAACTCTTCTGTATACCAAAGTATTCTATAGTCAAATGTGAGGCCATCTGTCCAACAGCTAAAGCTTGGCCGCAATTGGGTCATGCAACAGGACAATAATCCGAAGCACACCAGCAAATCTACAACAGAAAGGCTGAAAAAGAAAAGAATCAAGGTGTTGCAATGGCCCAGTCAAAGTCCAGACCTCATCCCGATTGAAATGCTGTGGCTGGACCTTCAGAGAGCTGTGCTTAAACAAATGCCCACAAACTTCAATGAACTGAAGCAACGTTGTAAAGAAGAGTGGGCCAAAATTCCTCCACAACGATGTGAGAGACTGATAAAGTCATACAGAAAACGATTACTTCAAGTAATTGCTGCTAAAGGTGGTTCTACAAGCTATTGAATCATAAGATGTACTTAGTTTTTCACACATGGCTTCTCCATTTTGGCTTTATTTATGTTAAATAAATCATGACACATGTCATGTGTTGTTGTTCATCTGAGGTTGTATTTACCTAATTTTTAGACCTGTTAATGAACAGATGATTGTTATTATGCCCTGATATGTAAAACCATGGAATTCAAAGAGGGTGTACTTCCTTTTTCACATGACTGTATATGAAAACCAAACATCAATAGAACTACTAAGAGTTCAGTTCTATGAATGTTGTTAAAATATTACACATATGGTTTGAAAACCAGGTTAATGACCAACTTTATAAATAATGTTGCTAATATGAACTCTCAAACATGTATTTTTCAATTAAACTTTTCCACATGAGACTCCGCTCGATAGCATGTTTGCCCAAAAGAGCTATTACTGTGCCAAATGGCTTGCTGTGTCATCTAGCTAATGTATTCTTCTTGCTTCCTCACTGGCCATCATGCATCATTGTTCAGTAAATGACAGCAGTCAGGTTATTAAAGGTGTAGATATTAAATTAACAACAGTAGTAAACATTGTAGCTGTACTTTTCATCTCTTCAGAGCCAATGAAGTGGATGACATAGAATTCATGCTGATATACTGCAATGACAGATGGGCATCATTTAACACAATACATTAGTAGGCAACACACGTACCGCAGCTGTCCTCCACTAAATGAATTCGATCAGGCTAATTAATTTGAGCCAGAAAGTATTGCTAAAGTGGGATCAAAGCAGAAACTGAAGTAAATAAAATAATTCTTCAGAAAAGAATAGCTGTGGAACAAATGTGTTTTTCTCCCTTTGGTAAAAAATTTTTTTAGAATGCGCTAAAATAAATAAAAATAATAGCATTAACTAATTTTTACATTTTGAGAATGCTGATTTTCTCAATACTACAGTACATGTTGAAAAAAAGATTCAGGAACAATCATGCTAAATCTATTATAATACAAAGATCATTACCTGGGAATATTGTGACAGCTGCTACAGTACCTGTACATTACCTTGTATTAAATGAATCTTACAGACTCCCCACTGCCACCATAAATATGTAGGTACTCTACTGACAATTTGTTCATTCTTCACAATTGGCCTGTCAATTTTCCCAGTTTTGCAAGCTGCCTCTGATTTGATATAACCATTCTTGATTGCATTTTTATTTGTCAAAATTGTATTTATACAAAAAAGTTTGTTTAATTAATTGGCAAAGCGGTACTGTAGTTCCATAACAGTAATAGTGCAGCTATAGTGACACTTACCAATCCCATGACCGCAGGTAAAAAAAGGGAAATACCTCGGTATTTCAGTGTATGTTGTCGCCCAATGACCATTGCTCAGCTCTGGCTGCCAAGTTGTGTTTTGTGGCTTCCGCAGTTCGGGGACGTTACAATAGGTGATTCTAGTGTTTAGTTAAGCTAAATTTAATGTGTTCTGAGGCACAGGAAACTGGTCTGGGATGCTACTTTCCTGCAGGTAAATCCCAGGAGGACGGGGATCATAAGCACAATGTCCTCATCACTGAATGAGCAGGATGGTTGGTTAGGACTTTCTGGCATCTGGAAATTTCTTGAGGCACATGGGGAGAGGGAGAGAATGCTTCCTCTAGATGTGCGCTCTCTTAAAATTGTCTAGCTACAATCGAATATAGACCATCCACGCACCTCACAATATAGTACATCCTCTCTAATATGAGGTTCATTTTTTCCCAGTGAGTCCATTCTCTGGTCTTTCTCGGGTAGCTGTGCATGTTTAGTGACAAATCTAAGGCATGCCGTCATCACAATTGTCAAACAAAAGAAGAAATGACAATGCAATGCTATCCTTGAACAAGGTATCAGTAAAACATAGATAGGAGCTTAGTCGCTGGTTTTTTTTCTGAGGTGAGGTGGACTTGGTCTGAAGTAGGGTCTGCTGGGTCCAAGGTGAGGGGATCTTGGTCTTAAGATTGGCATGCTGGGTCAGAGCATCTGCACGTTAAAAAAAGAAAAAGAGGGACATTTAGTATGGCTGGTCTAGTTTACTGACAATACTTTTCTATATTAAACACAGCATTAAAATATGTTGAAAATTGTACAAAGCTGTACATGCATGGTGCAGTACCTACTTGCCATGGAAGTTTAATCACAATGCTTCTTGTTTGCGTCTTCTTCTAAATTCATCCCACTCTCTGCCCTTTCATCATTTTTGATGATCAAAATATTTTTTTTATTCCTATGCAAATTCTGTTCACGACTGCTTTTTGGGGTAACAGGTCATCTGATACAGTGGTGGGATTCAGCTGGTTCGCACCGGTTTGTGCAAACCTGCTCCTAGAATTTTCAAAGTTTGCTGAACCAGTGCGAGTGGTCCTAAATTCTGTCCCCCCTATAGGACTCCGTTCTGTTAAAGCCTGTCAGTGGTGTGAGGAACTGATGGGAATAAAGCCAGTCTTTAGTAAGGGCAACTTGTGGCTTCATGGCGCAGCATCAGGGGATGGAAGTATGGGACGCGGCCAGTGCTGGCAGGTACCTGACCTCTGGACTGGCCCCAAACACCCCCCCTCTACAGCAGTCCTCTCTCCGCTGCTGTTATTGGTGGCCTCCTGAGCAGGCCCCACCCCGTTCTGGAAGCTTAAAGGCAGGACACATAAGGTGCGCATGATGTGCAGTTTAGAGGGCGATGTGAGATCCGGGGGGTGGTGTCGAGAGGGTGATGTGGGATGCATGGGGGGAGAGAGTGATGTGAGATGCAGGGGGGGGGGGGTAAGGGGGGGAGGGGGGATACGGGGGGGGGGGGTGATGTGATATGCAGGTGGGGGAGGGGTTGATGTGAGATGCACGGGTCAGAGAGTGATGTGAGATGCAGGGGGCGGGGAGAGGGTGATGTGAGATGCAGGGGGAAAGTTATGTGAGTTGCATAAGGGGGAAAGGGTGATGTGAGATACGGGGGGGTTAGAGGATGATGTGAGATGCATGGGGGACAGGGGCTGATGTGAGTGCATGGGTGGGGGAAGAGGGTGATGTGAAATGCAAAGGGAGGGTTATGTGAGATGCAAGGGGTGAAGGGTGAAAAAGAAGGTTCAGGTGGTGGATGATATTTCTCCAAGTCACTCTCCTATTCCTGCGTTGGACATACAGGGAGAGAGAAAGAAAGAAAATAATAGAGCCCAGCAATGCCATTGTGAATGTTACCCATGCCCCTCTCCATCAACTCCATTATCTACAAAAGTTGATTCAACTTGGCCTCCATTATTTCCCTGTTTTGCTGTGTTGTGTTGCAAATTCTTCAGTAGTCACTTAAAGATTCCAATATGCGACCTGTGGAGCTCGGGCTGACAAAAGGTGTCAGGGTAGAATCTGGTTCTATCTCTCTAAGAGGCTGGTTGATTGGAGGGGGACATCTTGGGACAGGGGAAGTCTTCTTCTTCTGCTTCTGTTGTCAGAGGGAAATTTGGTTGTGCATCAGTGCGGCAGGGGATGTCGTGTTTGGCTTCTGTTGTCAAAGGACTATCTGGCTGTGCATATGTGGGACTGTAGACTTATTCATCTCCTGCTTGAGTAAACCGAGGGTCGTCTGGTTGCGTAACATTCGCTCGAAACCATTTTATGTCCTTATTTATGACGGTTCCAATTTTCTTCTTGCAATAGCCCATCCAGAATTTTTTATATTGGGAACTTTTAGTGCCTTTTCTTTAGGCACCATAAGCTTTATAACCATCTTTGCCTTTGGCCCGCAGACAGCTGATGCATATCATTTTCTATTCTACGTGACAGCAGCAGTTAGCCGCTTGTTGCATGGGTAGAATTGGGCCTGATCCATAGCAGAAGATTAAGCACAATATAGTATCTGGACAGAAAGTAGTTTTTTCACATGCAGATCAGCCATTGTGGAGGCCATGCATTTTGGGTCACCTTTTATGCACTGTTTTCCCGATTCGATGGTACAGGTATTAAAAGAGGGTGTAAACATTAATGATACTGTACATACATTACATTAACTGTGCTTCGTATCATTTCTTTTTAAAAGCAGCAATGCCCAGAACAGTTATGTCAAAGGAGATCAGCATGAGAATATGGCAGATGTACATGAGTGGACAACAAATAAGCTATATCCAAGCCTGTTAAATAGCTCGGGCCTCCATGTCACTCATAGCTGTGTCTGCTATCATGCCCATGGAAAGACTAAAGTTATAAAAAAGGATTCGCACAGTCAGAACAGAATAAGTACTGTACTGTATAGACAGTCTAAGTGCATATTATTGAATGACACTTATTGTTTCTGTTCCCTCCTTTCTCCATTTTCCCTTCTCCCTCCTTTCTCCCTCATCCCCTCTTCTTCCTTTCTCCCTTATCCCCCTCCCCCTCCTTTCTTGTACTAATTTTGGGGATATTTTTGTGGGGAAAAAATCTTTATCCATTTTCATATTTTAATTCTCGTGTAACAAATACGTATGCACACTTGTAATCCATCACATTTTGGTACGACTGTAGGGAGTCAAAGAAGCTTGTAGATGAGATCAGCAATACAAATGATGAAAGTTGTGCTGCCGTAGTTAAAGAAGTTCTGCAGCAGGATCATAACCTGACAATGTCTGAGTCCAGCATCATGAGACATGAATTGGGCTGGAAGTACAGACGTGTCAAGTAAAGTGTTTTGCTGCAATAATGTATAATGCAATAGTGTTGTTCAGTATGCACATGTGCGATTTAACAGTACCTGTACAATTCTATCTTGACATTACAGAGTGTATCCAATTATAAAGGGAGCCCAACAAGAATACGAGAGTACAGAAAGCGCAAGCTTGGATCGTGGGGAAACTTCTGACAAAGTAATATTTTCAGATGAGACGTCAGTTGCTCTAGAAAGATTTGCCACTTTTGCCTTTTACAAAAAAAGTCTATCCCTGAAACCTCATCCCAAGCACCCACTCAAGATCCATGTGTGGGGTACTATCCCTAGACTTGGACCAGTGTCCATAATAAACTGAGAATTACCGTAAATTATAGGCTAAAGCAGTAAAATTCAGGGCATTATTGAAAACCCTGCTCTCTGATTGGTTAAAATCCCGGGCATTATCCAATCAGTAATGCCCGGAATTTAGCAGCTTGCAAAGTGCAGTTTTCAATTATTTATTTCCAGCCAATCAGCTTTCAGAACAGCTGAGACAGGGCAGGGGATTGGTTTGCTTGAAGTAAAAGCTCTGAGAGAGGGCAGGGGATTGGTCAGGACGTATCAACCCCGGTTTGACTCCTCCCCCTCCAGAGCGGACAGATTTTCTGAGCAGATTCAGTTGATTTGGGGGGGGGGGGGGTGGGGAGTCTGCAAAGAAATAAGTGGCTGTCTGCAGTTTCTTTGTGGCTGCAGTTTGTTTGTGAGTGTGTGCTGTTGTGTTGTATATCTGTGTAGAAGTGCTGTGTGTGTATAGAGCTCCAGTGTTTATGGGTGTAACATGTGTGTAGCAGAATGCAACGACCGTGTATAAGCTCTAAGAGCTGAGGTAATGGATGCCAAGCAGGGCAAAATCAATAATACATGATAAACGGAGTTGACACCGGGATGACGAGTGATGGGTTAAAGGACTGTAATATCGGTAATGGGTAGAGCGAGAGAGGGCTATACTGATGAGGAACACGAGGTACTTACTCAGTCCCTAGCCCAGGCCAGCTTGCCCGGTGTAGAGTCCACGCGACTCACTGGAGATCACCGCTCTGCTCTCCCTCCTTCCAGCTCCAGTCCTGACGCTGCAACTTCACAGAAGCGTCTCCCTCTGCATCAGCGGCTGCATCCGCTTCCGGTGGTGAACGCTGATCCTCACACGTGACAGTGGAGAAGGGGAAGAATCGGTAGTCCATCCGCTCCAAAAAAAAGGTAAGAACTCACCAGCGTAGAAGTTAAAAAGGTTACTTTATTAGGCTACATAAAAAACAAAAAACAAACAGCACAAACAGACTCTCCCACGCGTTTCATGCCTACTATGGCGCTTTTTCAAGGAGTGCAGAGAAAGGGGAGGCCCTGGGTATATAACGCACACCCCGTCATGCAAAACAGCTGGAAATAATTAATTAATTAATTCTGTTTTGCAGAAAGAAGAGAGAAGACCAGAGAGAAAAAGAAAAAAAACGAAGAAGAGTGACAGTAGCGATACAGGGTAATCAATTGTGAATTACCAACAGCATAATGTGAATAAAGTTAATAAAAAATACATAAACAATGTGGGACAAAGATATTTCATTTAGCCTAATCCTAATCAAATGATAAAACATCCTACCCAGCCTCATACAGATTAAGCGGCCATATGAAAAATGCCTATCTAGAGGGAGGAGTGCAGAGTTAACCCATTCATGTATGGATACAGAGGCGGCACATTTTATTTGAGTGCGGCTAGCTCCGCAAGCCTGGGGATGCCCCGGCATGCTAGCCGCACTCCCTCGGCGTGCCGCGCGTCATCGACGCGCGGCACGCGTCATCGGGTGCCTGCGCCCCCTACACGCGCGTCCAGGTCTCCCGAGGGAGCCCTGGTGTCCCGCGATGTGGGGGACAGCGGCAGGGGGTTCCGGGGGACCCGGCGGACCCGGCGAGCGGAGGGAGAAAGCCCCGATCGCAGGGCGCTCCTCCGCGGCTTCGGCGCGCGCCAGGCACATCCCGGCGCGCGCCTGGTTACTGCTGCGGCCGAGACCGGGCAAATGCTCAAATAAACTCGGCCGCAGCAGTACATATAAAACTGTAAAGGGTACTTCAATGCACATATTAAAAGGGAAGGTTATACATTAGGAAAGGTAATCAATGTCACTAACACATCCAATTCGAAATAAAATATGATGAAAAAAAAAGAAGAATGACAAAAATGAAAATATAAAAATAAAAATATAAATATAACAACCTGGCTGAAGATGTATATTGAAGATATATATCTAAAGATAACAATTGGAGTCTATATAAACGCACCCTAGGGGGAGGCAGATAGTGAAAGGGATGAGAAAGTTGTACTATTGAATCAACCTTAATTCATGTATAATTTAATAATATAGACCAATAATACGATGGTATAATGTTAGAGAAAACTCTTCAAATCCCAGTCAATATTTAACCCATTGGGCACTAGAGTATTGAGTGTGAATATCCAATATGCTTCCCGTCTATGAAGCAAATT
>WSYH01000434.1:0-23925 GCA_036426205.1 Ascaphus truei
TATAGTATATTCAATCCCTTGTTGGAAAACGGAATACCTTTCCGGGTCTGCTGTGTGCCATTTTCGGATTCAAACCCCATTTCACTAAAGTTACTTCCATACTTACACCTTTTAATTTGTGGGTCTTTATGGTTTTCCTACTTTGTTGCTCTTCAAATTTGGAGTGTTCGCCTGCTAAGAAATCTATACCCTAAATAGTTTCTCCATGGTTCACATACTTTTATGAATTTCTGGACTGAGTCATTGTGTATCCCTGTCAGCTTTTCCATGAGACAAACCCTCCAGAGTCTCGCTTTTACTGCATTTAGGGCTGGTTGTTGTTCTGTTTCCATGCCTTGGCTATTTCACACCTAGCTGGTGAATATATATGTATCAGCAGTTTAATTCCATTTTCCATATTTTCAATTGGCTTGCACAGCAATGCTATCCAAGGGGAAGGCAAACCCGAGGATCGCTTGTGCAATATCATGGGTGGCCTTCCATAGCTTTGTAACCTTTGGGCATGCCCACCACATATGTACAAACGATCCCTGCTGGCCACATCCTCTTGAGCAAAGAGGTGATAATTTTTTTTTTTAAAGTGGATAATCCAAGTGGGGTATAATTGGTGGAGAACTTTGTATGGATTTTCTTTCATTACAAACCACGGGAGCTTTTTACAATCCCTTCAAATATATCATCCCACTCCTCTTAATCTAATTCTGCTCCTAGAGCCTCTTCCCACTTTATCATACATTTTGGTTTTATTTCCATTTCTGATTTAACATCTGCTAATAGGTTGTATACTGTTGAGATCAGGCCTTTCTTATCTTCCGCCGAGAGACACATTGTGACATAGTCCCAGAATATTAGGCAGCTGTCTGTCCGATTTTAAGGTAGAAAGTGGAAAAAAGGGAAAAAATGATCCATTCCACCGTTTCACATTTGCTGAGACTGGGATAGAAACTCCAGGCCAGAGATTAGTGGTTCTGGTTTTCACTCACCTGCTCTACTAATTTTAGGAAGAGGAATATATTGCAGTTAGTGTGGCTGCTTCTCTCTCTCTTAGAGTCTGGAGGCTGGGAGGAAACTGCTGCTCCCCAGTATCCAGTTCAGGATAGACGCCCCCCCCTGCCCCCCACGTGTTGCAGCATCTGAGGATCTAATGGGACGCTGTCCCCATCTCACAGTTAAGAACTCAATGTTATTCTATCTGTGTGTTATTTTTAAGTTGGTAACTGGCTTAGCCAGTCAATATTGCAGATAGGGATATGCATGTGAGTTAGACTCCTGACAGGAGTAGATGTTTCCTTTTATGATTTATTTTGTTCTTAAATTGACAGTGTTTAAAAATGTGTAGTGTCACTAATGGAAGAATAAACTGCTGAAGGTTGAGGGCTGAGTGCCCCTTAAGTGTATACAAACCAAACCCTAGAAGACTGTGTCAGGAAGAGCCTGGGCAAGCGGTACTGTAGTGCTACATAAAGGGAGTCGTTTGCCACAACATGTCCTCAAATACTGTAAAGTCATTATACAGGCCTTTACTTCTTATATGGTTTCTCAGTTGAATATATCTAAAGAAGGCTGATTCTGTAATCCAATCTCTCTCATTACTGTCTCAACTTTTAATTTCTTTATTTATCCATAGATCCTTGACCCTCATTATTCCTGCCTTGCTATATTCTTTAAAAGCTATTGGTTCCATGTCTGGGCAAAGCTAGGATTCTCAAATAATGGTGTCATCTGAGATTTTAGATTGGTCAACCCATGTTTAGTTTTCAATGAGTCCCACATCTTAAGTGAATTTTTGATAAATTCCAGGGGCACCATCAGTGCTGGTCTTTCTTTCTTTGTTAACCACAGTATCATATCTATAGATGACCCTGCGATCACATCAGACTCGATTTCCACCCACTTTTTCCTTTGTTTATGGGCATGCCAGTGAACCAGTTGGCTTAAATGAGCCGCTTGGTAATATTGCCATAAGTGTGGCAAGGCTAGCCCTCCTGACAACTTAGATCTATAGAGTGTGGGCAACTTTATTCTCGCTTTTTTGTTATTCCATATGAATTTTGTGATTTTTGTCTGTAGCTCGTATATATCCCTAGCCCTGAAATATCAGGTTCTTGATGATAAAAAATGTAATTATATCTCTAAAGAGAATAGTGTGAGATAAATGCTGAGTGAATTTCCTGTAGGTATTGTTGAACCTAGAAACCCAAATGAGTGGGTGGGTATAGTAGCCCTTCCACCACTGAGCAAAACATAATTATTTGCTCAGTTGGGTAGAACTAGGAAGTACACTTCTTACAAGTACAAAACAGAAGTGTTAAATCCAGTACTCAGCTCTGTGGCCGGTAGGAAAATAAGTATGAGGAACCATAAACAAACTCTGCATGAATTAAATAAAGATACACATATATGTGTCAGAGTGTTCTTGCTGTCCACGACCACAGTCTCCGAAACGCTCTGACAAAAAGGACGCCCTTGCCTCTCCGAATCAGCCGACGTCGCTGGTTAGCTGACATCACACGTAGGTGGGTACCCAATAGTGGGTACCCAAAATTGACTTTGAATTTAGTAGGTGTTTTTTGTGCAGCATAAGGGGATCCTTCTCTATTTTAGTAAAACATATTTGTGGAAGTAAGTAGAACAACAGGAACAGATGGGCCGCTGACAGCTTTAAAAAAGCCCAGGACTAGAGTCTCTATTGAGCCCAGGGTTGTTGAGCAGGGGGGAGATGTCCACTCCCCCTTCATGCCTCTCTGGCAATGCGCTGTCCTGCTTGGAACTTTAGGCATATTTGTACAATACTGCAGCCTGAATGCCTAAAATGTCCCCTGGAAGTTTGTGACATTATGTATTAAAAGCAACTGGGTGAGGCGATGCGCATGCGCGGCTGGTTGATGATGGTTGCATAGACACACAGCTCCACCAACCGCCGGCACAATAAAGCAAATAATCGATATCAAAACCAGCAATTTTGAAAAAAAAAACAGAGCGACAGCCGTCTAAACCCTTCCCAGTCAAGCCAATAAGCCCCAAAAAAGGATGGCTGCAACAAGACAGAAGACCCGACGCAAGTCAGATGTCAGGGCCTACTTCACTGGCCAAAGCAAGGCAGGGGCTGCGGAGATGTCGGCGGTCTCTGACTCAGATTCAGCCCAAGATGCGGAGGGCTCAAGAGCGGCAGCAGAGCAAACAAAAGTTATTAAAAAACTATCTATAGCATATTATCGTAGCACGGTATAGTATACATAGTATATATAGTATATAGGGAAAAAGGGACATGAGAGAGGACAGAGGGGTACAGAAGCGATGCAAGCAGGGGGCTCACGTTAGGGATAACAGGTATGAGGCGGCGAGTGGTTAGGTATGACCCCAGAGGGAGGGGGAAAGGGGGAGGGCGCCCGAGCTAGGGAACAGAGAGGAGTAGATAAGGAAAGGAAGAAGTAGTTAGCGGTAGTAAGGGCAGGAGTAGCACAGGGTGTGTAGTTGTAGTTTCAGTTCCGGATAAGAGATAAGAGCTCACGAGTAGAGCTCAAGGTAGTTAAAAGGTTAAGTAGAGGTTAATAAGAGTTAATAAAATAAATAGAAGTGATGCTAGTTGCTAGGTTTTGAAACGCACAGAGCGGCCGGCGGGGGGGAGTGCAGCCACCACTCTGCCTGCAGGCATGTGCGTCTTCGCCGGGAGGGGGGTCATGTACCACCTACCTGGCATTGACCCGGAGATCTGTGGTGAGCTATGGAAGCCACGGAGATGGACCAGGGGGGAGGGGGGTCCAGGGAGAAAATATCTCCACCGGGCATTGAACCCGAGGTCTCTTAGGACCAATACGGTTCTCATGATGTTTATATGTGTTATATGTTTGTATTCCTCCCTCATGTTATCTCCCTTTCCCTCCCCAGTCCCAAATGGCGGTGGGTTGAATAGGCGCTTCTGGAGTCTGCACTACAAAGTCCACGTACAGAACATGTCCAGGGTCTGGGGTAAGATCAGATCGGCTTACATATTAGGTCCACACAGACACTGCTACATAAAATGGAGGTAATTTTTATCTCGCAAAACGCCAAAGGGCTCAACAGTCCACACAAGCGAAGAGTCGCTTTCACTGAGTTCAAGAGGAGACGGGCTGACGTGGTCTTCCTACAGGAGACTCACTTCAGCTCACGTAATAACCCGAAATTCCTCGATTCTAACTTTCGAAAGTTCTTCCTAGCATCAGGGGCGGAGAAAAAGAAAGGTGTAGCTATCCTGTTTCAAAATCACACCCCCTTCCAGGTTGAAAAGGTTAAAAGGGACCCGAAGGGAAGGTACCTAGTACTGGTCGGGCTCCTTAAGCAGGTCAGAATGACCTTAGCGTGTATATATGCGCAAATGAAGGTCAACCAGACTTTTACAACACATTTTTTCAGAAGCTTCAGTTATGGGCTGAGGGACAAATAATTCTGGGTGGCGACTTTAACACAGTCATGAATGCAAAGGTAGATAGGTCCACGTCCCAGAAAAACAATAAGAGAGAAGGGAATATCTCACTACTGAAAGGCCTCAAACAGACTAGCCTGGTGGACATATGGAGAGAGCAGCACCAGGGAGACCGCAGTTATTCTTTCTACTCCCACCCACATGACAGCTACAGTAGGATTGACCATTTCTTTGTATCGAGCAGAATGGTCCCACAAATTTCCGATACAAGCATACATGATATTACTTGGTCGAACCATGCATCGGTAGAGCTGAGATGCTTTCAATTGGGTAGTGCCAGCCCAGGAGCAAACTGGAAGCTAAATGAATCGATAATTAAAATCCCGGATATTCAAAACAAAGTGAAGTCTGAAATATCAGATTATTTCCGGATAAATAGTGGCAGTGTGGAATCCCATTCACTGTTATGGGAGGCTCATAAGGCCATGATTCGGGAGGTACTAATCGGTATAGCTGCAAATAGGAAAAAGAAAAAAGAAGCCAAATTATCCCAGCTTTATCACAGGTTACATGAGCTCTCTATTCTACATAACCGTACAGGTAGAGATGATGCTCTGAGGGAGTTGAAGGATGTTAGAATTCAGCTAAACCTCCTCCTTACTTCCCGGGCGGAGAAGGACATGAGTTGGACGCAGAGGAAGTTCTATGAGAAAGCTAATAAACCGGACACTATGCTAGCCACCAGACTCCGTAATCGGAAACCAAATTTTAACATTCAATCTATTAAGACAGCCGGAGGCCAGAGTTCCTCAAACCCTAAAGTCATAGTAGGGGAGTTCGCGAAATTCTACGAACAGCTATATAATGGAGAGAAGGTAGTTCACAATGCTAGGACAAGTAGTAATCTACAGAAATTCCTAGCAGACGCAGCCTTGCCACAAGTGAACAGAAAGGAGCGAGAGGCTCTCCAACGAGACTTCACAAGGGAAGAACTAGAGGCGGTAGTAAAAAACTTAAAAGCATCAAAAGCCCCAGGCCCGGATGGGTTCTCCAATCTGTACTATAAAAAATTTATCGGAGTTTTGGCTCCGCACATGCTCCAGCTGTTTAATGGAGTATTAGCAGGAGAGCCCTTCCCGGGACAGATGCTCCAGGCGTCGATCTCAGTAATCCATAAAGAGGACAAGGATCCCACTAGCTGCCAAAGTTATCGGCCAATATCATTAATTAACACAGATGTAAAAATCTACTCTAAATTGCTGGCCAATAGATTAAATGTAATCCTGCCAGGGCTCATCCACCCGGATCAAGTTGGCTTCATTAGAGGTAGACAAGCGGCCGACAACACTAGGAGAATTGTGGATATAATAGACTTTATGGGAGCCAATGAGATTCGGGGTATAGCCCTAAGCTTAGATGCGGAAAAGGCCTTTGACAGGATTGATTGGCCATACCTGGAGTCCACGGTTGGCGCATTTGGGTTTGGAGGCAAATTCCAACAGGCTGTTAAGGCACTATATACGGCACCATCAGCCAGGGTGGTTCACCAGGGATTCCCCTCGGAACTATTCCCAATTAAAAGTGGTACGAGACAGGGTTGTCCGCTTTCGCCCCTGCTATTCGCCTTATGCATCGAACCACTCGCAGCACAAATTCGGAGTAATGCTGATATCTCTGGGGTACAGATCCATTCGCAGGAGCACAAAGTGGCTCTGTACACGGATGATATTATTCTAACCCTTGCCAAGCCGCTCATCTCGCTGCCCAATCTGTTCGAGCTTCTAGAGCGTTTTGCCCAGATCTCTGGCTTCAAAATAAATCAATCTAAATCAGAGGCCCTAAGCCTATATATGCCAAGAGAAATGGAGAAGCTGATAGAACTCAACTTTGAGTTTAGATGGCGCCCATCCGCCATGAAATACCTAGGAGTGCAGATCACAAAAAAGGCGAGCTCCTTATATTCGGCTAACTATCCCAAACTGTTGAGGACTCTCAAAAAAGAGCTACAGGAGTGGAAGGCATATGGTATTTCTTGGTTGGGGAGGATCTATAGTGTCAAGATGAACATCCTTCCCCGAATTCTATATCTGTTCCAAACTCTCCCGGTTGCCGTGGTTAGAGCAGACATTGCAGGGCTCCAAAAAGCTATTTCTCAATTTATTTGGAAAGATAAAAAACCACGGATTAAAGGAAAAATTATGCAGAAAGCTAAGGAAGCTGGTGGACTGGCAGTTCCGAGCGTCATATCCTACTACAAAGCGGCACAATTGTGCCAAATCACGCAGTGGCATGGGGACCCGGGGCTCAGGAGGTGGGTGGCACTGGAGAAGGAGGTGTGCGCCCCGCTTGAGCTCAGGGACCTGATCTGGTACCCGAGGACACGGGAGAAGGATATACTCATTCCTCTGTCCTCTGTGCTCAACTCACTCTCGGTCTGGGAGGCTTCTAAAAGTAGCTGCTCTTTGACCTCCAAACACACACTGATGGCTCCTTTATATGGCAATCCGGACTTTGCTCCTGGGCTGGCAGAAAAATGCTTCCCGCGCTGGCGGCAATTAGGGATTAGTCGATTGAAGGACCTGGAGGTTAAGGGCAAGATCAAATCTTTTGAACTATTACAGACAGAAACGGACTTACCTAACACTGATTTTATGAGGTACCTCCAGGTCCGGGCATTTTATAACGCACACCCGGTGAGACCACCGCTGACCAAATCGGAACAGCTCTGCGTGCGAGGAGCAGACACGCGGGGACTGATCTCTGCATTGTACAGAGAGGTGGTGAATACTGACTCAGACAGGACAGTCAAACCCCGTTTCGTAGCACAATGGGAAGAGGATCTCCAGGCACAACTAGAGGACGAGGACTGGGCCGCGGTGTTCAAAGCTGCGGCCTCGAGCTCCATATGCACGACATTGAAGGAGAACTTATATAAGGTATTATTAAGGTGGTATCTCACCCCAATCAGATTAGCTAAATTCGTCCGGGGGGCTTCCCCGCTCTGCCCCAGGCAGTGCGGGGAACAGGGGGATCTGGTGCACATGCTGTGGTCTTGCCCGAGACTAGTGCCGGTCTGGACCCAGATCCGCGATTGGCTGCAGAGGATCTTTTTAGGGCTCAAAATTCAGCTGGACCCGTGGCTATTTTTATTAGGTAAACCTACAAACGAGGTATCTAGATCGGGTAACAAGCTGATAGCACATTTTGCTACCGCTATGAGGTGCGAGACCGCAGCACTGTGGAATCAGAATGCGATTCCTTCTATTGATAAAGTCAGAAACAGAATTTGGTTCATTTGCAGAATGGAGAAGTTAACGAGTTTAGTTAACGACTCAGCCGACAAATTTGAAAAAGTATGGTCATTATGGCTTGCCCAGACTGATATTCTGGGGATGAATGAGGCCACAATATGGCTTTGATAGAGATAGGTGGGTTCTCCTTGGATGTTGGGCTGGGAGCTGGACGGGACGATCGGACAGCAGGGCTCCCCCCGAGGTACAGTGGTGAATCGATTCACCGATCAACGAAAATCTGATGTGAACCGGATTTGGGCTCCTCTGAGAGGTGGACTGGAGCAGAGCAAAGGCAGTGGTGGTGAAGGACTCCTGAGAAACGAGGAACCAGCGCAGGCCGCTCCCCCATCCCCCCCGCCATCCTCCCCCTCTTTGCCCTGTCCCTAGATGTTGTCAGTCTGTCTGTGTCCTGTCCTGTGGTCCCCCCAATGTTCGTCCGTTACTCGTAAAGTGTTCCTGTAAATTTGGTGTATACCTGAAACACTTGACAACATTCTGTATTCTTTGATGTGTATGCACAAAAAACTAATAAAAACAAAGTTGAAAAAAAAAAAAAAAAAAGCAACTGGGTGTGAGTACTTGCTCATTGGATCAATAAGACAGACAGCCTATATAAGTTTTTCTTTATTAAATACAGTAGCCGAGTACCTGATGCCTCTAATAGAGGGAGCTGTGGTCACAGACTACAGTAATCACTGCTGGCCCTGCTTTATGCTGTAGTAGGCTATATTTCTCATTGATGATCAGTTGAAATGTATCCAATAGAACTTCAACACAGATTAAGGTACTTCAGACAGTTTTTCTTTATTAAGAATAAAAAGAATGAAGCATGACAAAATAAGGAACTTTATATATTTGTTGTTGTAAAGTTAATTGGATTATCTTAACCAACGTCTTCTTATGAGCACGATTACAGTACTTGACTCTAGTCTTGACAAGTAGACTGAGGAGCAATGAAGTTAGCATGGGATTTGACTTTTGCCTGGGTTTATTTATAGTTAGGTCTGAGAAGAGGGCCACAAAGGGGACAAACCCATGGACTCTGACAAATCAACCCTGTATTAATTTAAGGAAACCCGTGGGTATCTATGGCTAAAAGATTAGCCTTAATTAGGAAAAGTCATGGCAATATTTCTGATACAGTCTAATATATTTAAGATTTAAAGCAGGAGGCGCACCATCTGCCCAGTTTCTAGATTATGTGAGGTTGGTCTTTATTTCTGGAGGCCAAAGAAGCTACGATCATTTTTTGAACGAGTGACCAGAAAAAAAGAACCTGTTAAGATCAAGTCAGAGTCGCAATATTCTAGCACAGCATACAAATACACTGGTCATCTCGGGGGCTGATGATCGATAGAAAGGAGAAGGATGTCTAGATTTTACTGAGCCTGGTAAGTATGCAGGAGATCGAATAATTTAA
This sequence comes from Ascaphus truei, assembly GCA_036426205.1. Lineage (NCBI taxonomy): Eukaryota > Metazoa > Chordata > Amphibia > Anura > Ascaphidae > Ascaphus > Ascaphus truei. The sequence goes on from WSYH01000434.1 coordinate 9,119, forward strand.
TTGGACACCTTGGTAATGCATAGGATAGTAAGAAATCACAACTTCTATTGTCAGAAGATCGGTTTTCCAGTGAAAAGAAAGGAGTTAATAGTTGTTATGATATTGGATTTTGTATAATAGGCAGCCACTTTGGATGAGATGATAAATTTTCTGGTCATAGGAATCAGTAGAATGACAAATAGATTGTTACTGTTATAATCAGGTTAGTTTCTGTCTCACTGTGGCATGTAGTTCAAAGGTTGAGGAATTGACAAATTAGAGGACCATCAACCAGAAAGCAGCGATTCAGGACTGGCAGAGGGGATTTATGAATATCTTTTTAATAGTACCTTGATGGATGGGTTCACCATAATTAAGGGTCTGTCGGGAATAGTGATTGCGAGATGATGCTGAATGCCTGAGACGTAAAACTTGATAGTGCTAGGTGATAATCTGAGGGGTTTGATGCACAAGGGGGAGAAGGCCAATATGACTTAGATAGAAAATATATGGAATGCAGCTTGGGAGCAAGATAAGAAACTTCTGAATTTGGTATAGGTGGGAGAGAAAGCTTTCCTGGTGTTAGGAGTGAGTGTTCCAAATAAATTGATGTGCTTAAAGGGAGAATACGTTTAAGGCATTATTTATTCTTTGAAGGGTGTAGGTGGATTGCGATTCGGATTTGAAGCATGATGATGGTTAAGGAAATTCTGTAACTGAAAGGGTGTTAGCTATGAGGTTGGTATGGCCAGGGAGAGATTTACAATAGATGTGGACTTATGATAGGGATAGCCATGTCAGTCTCTGCACGAACAGCAGGTTCCATGGGGAGGTACAGTAGATCCTGCGTTGTTTGGAAATGACTTTTTTATCTGTACAAAATTGTACAAAATTGTTTGGTCAGTTCAGATATTTATTTATTTATAAAATATTTTACCAGGAAGTAATACATTGAGAGTTACCTCTCGTTTTCAAGTATGTCTGGGCATAGAGTTAAAACAAATAATACATGGTTACAAGTACAGTTACATACTGTCGCGGCCGAGTTTATTAGAGCATTTGCCCGGTCTCGGCCGCGACAGTAACCTGGCGCGCGCCGGGATGTCCCGGGCGCGCGCCGAAGCCTCGGAGGAGAGGCCCGCCGATCGGGGCTTCCCCCTCTCCTCTCCGGGTCCGCCGGGTCCCCCGGAACCCCCTGCCGCCGTCCCCCACATCGCGGGACACCAGGGCTCCCTCGGGGAGCCCTGGACGCGCGTGCAGGGGGCGCAGGCACCCGATGACGCGTGACCGCGCATCGGTGACGCGCGGCACGCCGAGGGGATGCCACTAGCAAGCCGGGAAATCTCCCGGCTTGCGGAACTGGCCGCACTTTAATAAAGTGTGCCGCCAGTGTAAATGAGCAGGGTATACATTATATACAAGACATTGCATGCACAGTTAAAGATAATATATATTATGGGCGTATGAAACCAGACCAGATTAAAATGTGTGACAGCCTTAGATTTGAAAGAATTTAAACTGGTGGTGGATGTAAGAGTCTCTGGTAGGTTGTTCCAGTTTTGGGATGCACGGTAAGAGAAGGAGGAGCGGCCGGATACTTTGTTGAGCCTTGGGACCATGAACAGTCTTTTGGAGTCTGATCTCAGGTGATAGGTGCTTCATGTGGAAGGGATGAGGAGCTTGTTCAGGTAGCTGGGTAGCTTGCCCATAAAGAATTTGAAGGCAAGACAGGAAAGGTGAACTTTGCGCCTAGACTCGAGTGATGACCAATCTAGTTCTTTGAGCATTTCGCAGTGATGTGTGTTATAGTTGCATTGGAGAAAAAAACGACAAATTGAATTGTAGAGGGTGTTAAGTTTGCTAAGGTGGGTTTGAGGTGCTGAGCCATATACTATGTCTCCATTGTCAATAATTGGCATTAGCATCTGCTGTGCGATACGTTTTATGACCAGGAGACTTAGGGAGGACACGGCCCCAAGTAGAAGTGCCAAACTTTTGTGGACATTTTTTGGAGGGAAAATCAATCCATTGATGAAACTCCAGAGATGATGAAAAATGGTGGCATAGCCAAGTGGGTGTGAGGATCCTTGGGTCAAGTCAGCCTCGGCACCTACCCCACATACCTCAACCTGTGAATGAGACCTGTCCTCCATCCGCGCTTCGTGGCACCTCTTCCCCTGGTTCCGGTTCCCGCACTGGGCCCTTAGTACGTCCACCTCCAGCCCCGCCTCTGGACTCCACCCACGCGGCGGTGCTATCAGTGCATGGTGCAATCAATGCACACAAGAGCTGCATCATCACTCAGCACTGGGGCTCCTCCCCACACCTGCTCCTCACGTCAGATCGCAGCCACTGCTGCTGACGCGCTCCTCATCACCTTCATTCATTGGCTGATTTTTCCTACTTATGCTCTGATGCCGCACTGGCTCTTTGGCTGAGCATAATCCTATGTTCCCTGGTATTCATTGCTTCCTAGTCTTCGCAGTCTTGTCTTGTCTCCTTGTTCGCATCTCTTTGTTATAGACCCGGCTTGTATTGGACTCCGCTCTTCTGTACTCCTGATCCCGGCTATCTGTTACAATCCGCACCTCTCCAACCCCGATCTCAGCACCAACACAACGATTATTCTTCTTTCTCCAACCTGGAACCCGGCTATTAGTACCTGCAATGATCCGCAGACCCCGGCAAGTATATCGACTATCCGTATCTCTCCAACCCTGACCCAGCTACCTCGACCAACCTGCACTCCAGATGCGCCCACACAGCTGTGGGTGGTGTTTATAGCCTTCACCACATCAGCCCCGCGGTCACGCTTTGTTTGTGGTGAGCACATCGTGACAGTATGCTCATCCCTACAAACATGGACCCCGCTGAGGTGGGGCGAGTCTTGAGCACGCATGCCAACATGTTCACTAAAATAGAGAAATATCTAAAGCAGAACGACCGACGTATGGACCTGTTCTCTCTCTCTCTCTCTCTGTCCTGGTGCAAGCCCCTCTTCCTAATCCCTTCCTGTTGGGTCCTTCCACCCCTACACCTACCCTTATGTCTGTGACTATGATTTCTGAACCCCGACTCCCGACTGCTATGCTGGAGATCCACATGGATGCCGAGGGTTCTTGAACCAATGCTTCATCCAGTTCGAGTTCATGCCTTCTCACTTTCCTTCCCACAGATCCAAGGTGGCGTAAATAATTTCACCACTCACTGACGACGATCTGGCCTGTTTTTCTCCCATCTGGGAACAAAGATCGGACCTAACTCAGGACATCGGATTATTCGCCAGGAAATTCCGTAGAGGCTTTGACATACCTGGTCGCAAGGTAACTGCTACCTCCTCTCTTTTCATATCTTCCAGGTAAACCGTCCTGTCACCAGATACGCTCTTGAATTTCGTACCATCACTGCGGAGACCGGTTGGAATAATGAGGCATTGTCATCTGTTTTCTGGAAGGGTCTTTTGGGGTCCCTTAAAGACGAACTTGCCGCACAAGAGCGCCCAACGTATCTTGAGGAACTTATCACTGTCTGCATCCGCGTAGACCAATGGTTGCAAGAAAGGAGGTCCGAACGGTCCCGTCATCACCAACTCGCTCCTAGAACGTCTTCTCTCCACCCTGATACACTGGAATCTTCTCACTCCGACACTCCTGAACCCATGCAACTGGGTGGTAATAAATTGTCTCCCTCTGAGAAGCAACGCCGATGCAACGCCGGACTCTGTCTGTATTGGGCAACTCCGGGCATCAAGTACTTCTTTGCCCTCACAAGTCGGGAAAAGCCAACTCACAATGAGGTCCAGGGGAGTCTCATTGGGAACACTCTCCATCTCCCCTATAACCAAGAAGACCTTGCCAACCAGGATATTGATACCAGTTTCACTTATCGGTAAGGGTTTTCAGACCACCGTCTTAGTATTTGTGGATTCAGGGTCAGGAGGCAACTTTATCGACCAAGGCTTCGCTGAGAGGAATAACATACCGCTTGTCCGCAAGAGGTGCCCGGTAGGATCAGAAGCCATCGATGGCCGGCCATTACAACCAGCCTTCATTTCCTTGCAGACTACCTTCTTCCACTTACAGACAGGTGAGGATCATAGGGAGGAGATTCATCTGGACGTGATTCCCACTCCTTCCATCGAAGTGATCCTGGGCTTCCAGTTGCTTCAACATCATAATCCCCATATTGACTGGACCAATAAAGAACCTATTCAGTGGAGCAATCTTTGCACAGAAGACTGTCCAAAAGATATGTGGGTTGGTTACCCCAGGAGAGGAGCTCTCTGCCCGAGGTATATATCGAATTCTGTGATGTTTTTGACAATGCACGATCAGAGGTTCTACCACTGCATCACCCCTTCGATTGCCCTATTGACCTTATACCCGGTTCAGTTCTTCCCAGGGGAACGTCTTATCCACTCTCACTCCCGGAGACTAAAGCCATGAGTGACTACATTCAAGAACATCTTAAAAAGGGGTTCATTCGGAAGTCTTCTTCCCCAGCCAGACCAGGATTCTTTTTTGTAAAAAAGAAGGACGGATCTCTTTGCCCTTGCATCGATTATAGAGGTCTTAATAAGATTAGATAACACAGATACATTTGGTGCCTAAATGCACTTAAATTGCCAAGATTCTTAACAAGAGTAGTAATAAATATAAAACCATGCATTGATGTATGGCACAGGATCCTTGCGAAATCCGATGGAGTGGATGTTATTAATCCAACATGTGCATGAAAAACAAAGAAAAAGCATACATAGTGCAATACTGCTAACAAAAAAAAACTACAGCTAAACCCCGTTATAACGCGCCTCGTTATACCGCGATTCGGTTATAACGCGGTTTTCCCGTGGCTCCCGTTTAAAAAAAAAAAAAAAAATTTTAATTTTTTTTTTTTTAATTTTTTTTTTTGCACACTGCACACACTGCACACACTGCACACATTCACTGCACACACACTGCTCATTGCTCACACTGCCACACTGCACACACACTGCACACTGCACACACACTGCTCATTGCTCACACTGCACACACTGACACACTGCCCACACACTGCACACACACTGCACACTGCACACACACTGCTCATTGCTCACACTGCACACACTGACACACTGCACACACACTGCACACACTGACACTGCACACACACTGCTCATTGCTCACACTGCACACACTGACACACTGCACACACACTGCACACTGCACACACACTGCTCATTGCTCACACTGCACACACTGACACACTGCACACACACTGCACACACACTGCACACACACTGCTCATTGCTCACACTGCACACACACTGCACACTGCACACACACTGCTCATTGCTCACACTGCACACACTGACACTTCACACACACTGCACACTGCACACACACTGCTCATTGCTCACACTGCACACACACTGCACACTTCACACTACACTGCTCATTGCTCACACTGACACACTACCACTCACACACTGACACACACGCACACGTCCCACACGGCCATTGCTCATCACAGACACATGCAACAACACTGCACACATAAACACTGCTCATTGTGCTCACACACTGCACACACTTGACCACTGCACACATACAACACTGCTTCACACATGCACACACAACTGCTCATCTCACACTGCAACACACTGTACACTGCACACACACTCCTCATTGCTCACACTGCACACACTGGACCACACTGCTCATTGCTCACATGCTCACACTGACACACTGCACACTGCTCACACTGACACACACTGCAACAACTGCCTCACACTGCACCAACTGCACAGAGACACTGCTCATTGCTCACACCTGCCCACACTGACACACACACTGCTCATTGCTCACACTGACACACACTGCACAGCTTGCTCAACACTGACACACGACCTGCCTCACACAGGGTGCACAACACTTGCACACACACACTGCAACACACTGACACACTGCTCATTGCTCACAACTGACAAACACTGCACACTGCTCACACTGAACACACACTTGCTCACACTGACACACACTGCACACACACTGCACACAACACTAGCACTCTCACACTCACACTGACCCACACTTCTCATTGCTCACGACTCCCCACCATCTTGACACAAGACACACTGTCTCATTCTCACTCTCGACACACACTGCACACTGCTCACTGACCACACTCTGCTACAACTGACACACACTTGCACACACACTGCTCACACTGACACACACTGACACACACTGACACATACTGACACACACTGCTATTGCTCACACTTACTGCACACAGCTCTCACAATACACTCACTGTCAGAGCCCACCCACACCTCACCTTTCACAGCCCACCCCCCCCACACCAGCCCCCCCCCCCACATGTCAGCAGCCACCCCCCCCCCCTACATGTCAGCAGCCCCCCACCCCACCCTCACATGTCCCCCAGCCCACCCCCCCCCCTCAACATGTCACCACCCACACTCCCCCTCACTGTCAGCAAGGCCACCCTCCCCCTCACATGTCAGCACCCACCCCCCCCCCCTCACATGTCAGCAGCCACCCCCCCCTCACAGTCAGCACCCACCAGCCCGTTTTTCACATGTCAGCAGCCCACCAGCCCGTTTTTCACATGTCAGCAGCCCACCAGCCCGGTGGAGGTTGGAATAATGACATCACCCGCAGGGAGCGGAGAGCGGACGGCTTGATTGACAAAAAGAGGGCTGTGGGCGGGGCAACTGAATGAGGCCAGGCAGTAAGAGTGCCCGGATGTGGGATGCTTGTTCTGCAGTCATTGGTGCCATATAGGAGGAGGTAAGTGGGCGTGGCTGGCATCCTTTACCCCCCTTTGTCTCTATGGCAACTCCTCCTGCCCGGGTGATTTGCAGTGCAGGGTGGGCGGAGGTGAGTCAGAGCCGGGCGTGGTGGACCCGGCCGGGGAGGGGGAGCCTCGCGCTCTGGGACCCTCTCCCAGCCTCTCCTCCCCAACCCTCTCCCTCCTTCCCGCCGCTCACCAGGACTCAGTGACCAGAGCTGCAGCTAACCAAAGTCCCGCAGGCTGTGCGAGGTGCTGGTATCTGTCACACCCTCCCTGACCCCGCACAGCGGCTCTGATGTTGGGCGTAGCGGTGATGACGAACAGGTAGGGGACCCTGCATTAAAGCCTGAGAGATGCACTGTTAGCATTGCTATATTGCAACTTTTAGGTGAGTGACTCCGGTAGATTAGTGTCTCCTCACCCTGCCCACCCCTTCTCACACACACACACACACACACACACACACACACACTCTGTGTGCTGTCTGTGTGCTGTCTGTGTGCTGTCTGTGTGCTGTCTGTGTGCTGTATGTGTGCTGTGGCCTCTACAAGATACATTTTTCAATTAAGGATCAAAAAACAGCTTCAGTAAAATTGTAGCCCTACAATAAGACTCTTCTTGTGTCTGCATCAGAGGTGGACAGAGTCCAAACCCTTTGAGTGAGAGTGACGGGGGCTGGAAAATAGATTTTGGATTACACAAACACTCACATATACGCTCATACACACACATACTAACACCCTAGCTCACATATACGCTCGTACACACACACATGCCCACACAGTAGCTCACATACACACACATGCTCACATATACGCTCATATACACACACACATGGATACATATACGCTCACACACGCTCAAACACCAGCTCACATACACGCACACACTCACAGACTAGCTCAAATACATGCTCATACACACACACCCACACACTTGCTCATACATACACAAGTTCACACACTAGCTCAGATACACGCTCTCACACTAGTACACATACCCACTCATACCATACACACTAACACACTAGCTTACATACACGTTCGTACACATACATGCTCCCATACACGCTCACACACTAACTCAAATATGCTCCTTTAAACACACTCACACTTGCTCACATACACACGCTCGCAGACACGCTCATACACACGCACATAAATACACACAAGCTCATACACACATACAGCACAAATGCACCCAGACACTCATATACACAAACGTATGGTCACACATACACGCTCACATACACATAGAAATTCTCACACACACACACACACACACACACACACACACACACACACACACACACACACACACACACACACACACACACACACACACACACCACCATAATAAGGGTCTGTCGGGAATAGTGATTGCGAGATGATGCTGAATGCCTGAGACGTAAAACTTGATAGTGCGCTAGGTGCATAATCTGAGGGGGTTTGATGCACAGGGGAGAAGGCCATCCTTAGATTAGAAAATATATGGAATGCAGCTTGGGGCAAGTAAGAACTACTGAATTTGGTATAGGTGGGAGAGAAGTCTTTGCTGGTGTTAGGAGTGAGTGTTCCAATAAATTGATGTGCTTAAAGGGAGAAACGTTTACATTATTTATTCTTTGAAGGGTTGTAGGTGGATTGCGATCGGATTGTTGAGCATGATGATGGTTAGGAAATTCTGTAAACTGAAAGGGTGTGTTAGCTATGAGGTTGGTATGGCCCAGGGAGAGATTTACAATAGTGTGGACTTATGATAGGGATAGCCATGTAGTCTCTGCACGAACAGCAGGTTCCATGGTGGGGTACAGTAGATCTGGGTTGTTTGGAAATGACTTTTTAATCTGTACAAACATTGTCCACAAATGTTTGGTCAGTTCAGATTTATTTATTTATAAATATTTTACCAGAAGTATTACATTGAAGTTACCTCTCGTTTCAAGTATGTCTGGCATAGAGTTAAAACAAATAATACATGGTTACACAGTAAGTCTACATACTGCGCGGCCGAGTTTATTAGAGATTTGCCCGGTCTCGGACGCGACAGTAACCTGGCGCGCGCGCGGATGTCCCGGCGCGCGCCGAAGCCTCGGAGGAGAGGCCCGCCGATCGGGGCTTCCCCTCTCCTCTCCGGGTCCGCCGGGGTCACCCGGAACCCCCTGCCGCCGTCCCCCACATCGCGGGACACCAGGGCTCCCTGGGGAGACCCTGGACGCGCGTGCAGGGGCGCAGGCACCCGATGACGCGTGACCGCGCATCGGTGACGAGCCGGCACGCCGATGGGATGCCATAGCAAGCGGGAAATCTCCCGGCTTGCGGAACTGGCGCACTTTAATAAGTGTGCGCCAGTTGTAATGGAGCAGGGTATACATTATATACAAGACATTGCATGCACAGTAAAGATAATAATTTGGGCGTATGAAACCAACCAGATTAAAATGTGTGACAAGCCTTGATTTGAAAGAATTTAAACTGGTGGTGGATGTAAGAGTCTCTGGTAGTTGTTCCAGTTTTTGGAGCACGGTAAGAAGAGGAGCGGCGGATACTTTGTTGAGCCTGGGACCATGAACAGTCTTTTGGAGTCTGATCTCAGGTGATAGGTGCTTCATGTGGAGGGAGAGGACTTGTTCAGGTAGCTGGGTAGCTGCCCATAAGAATTTGAAGGCAAGACAGGAAGGTGAACTTTGCGCCTAGACTCGAGTGATGACCAATCTAGTTTCTTTGAGCATTTCGCAGTGATGGTGTGATAGTGCATTGGAGAAAAAAACGACAAATTGAATTGTAGAGGGTGTTAGTTTGCTAAGGTGGGTTTGAGGTGCTGAGGCCAATAATATGTCTCCATTGTCATAATTGGCATGCATCTGCTGTGCGCATACGTTTTATGACCAGAGGACGTAGGGAGGACACGGCCCCAAGTCGAAGTTGCCAAACTTTTGTGGACATTTTTTGGAGAGGAAAATCACTCCATTGATGAACTCCAGAGATGATGAAAAATGGTTGCATAGCCAAGTGGGGGTGTCTGTGAGGTCCTTGGGTAAGTCAGCCTCGGCACTACACCCCACATAACCTCAACCTGTGTGAATGAGACCTGTCCTCCATCCGCGCTTTCGTGGCACCTCTTCCCCTGGTTACGGTTTCCCGCACTGGGCCCTTAGTACGTCCACCTCCAGCCCGCCTCTGGACTCCCCCACGCGGCGGTGCTATCAGTGCATGGTGCAATACAATGCACACAAGAGTGCATCATCACTCAAGCACTGGGGCTCCTCCCCCACCTGCTCCCACGTCAGATCGCAGCCATGCTGCTGACGCGTCCTCATCACCTTCATTCATTGGCTGATTTTTCCTACTTTGACTCTGGCCGCACTGGCTCTTTGGCTGAGCATAATCCTATGTTCCCTGGTATTCATTGGCTTCCTAGTCTTCGCAGTCTTGTTTGTCTCCTTGTTCGCACTTCTCTTGTTAGGACCGGCTTGTATTGGACTCGCGCTCTTCTGTACTCCTGATCCCGGCTATCTGTTACAATCCGCACCTCTCCAACCCCGATCTCAGCACCAACACAACGATTTTCTTCTTTCTCCAACCTGGAACCGGCTATTAGTACACTGCAATGATCGCAGACCCCGGCAAGATATCGACTATCCGTATCTCTCCAACCCTGACCCAGCTACCTCGCACCAACCTGCACTCCAGATGCGCCCACCAGCTGTGGGTGGTGTTTATAGCCTTCCACAATCAGCCCACCGGTCACGCTTTGTTTGTGGTGAGCACATCGTGACAGTATGCTCATCCCTACAAACATGGACCCCCGCCTGAGGTGGGGCGAGTCTTGAGCACGCATGCCAACATGTTCACTAAATAGAGAAATATCTAAAGCAGAAGACCGACGTTGGACCTTTTCTCTCTCTCTCTCTCTCTGTCCTGGTGCAAGCCCCTCTTCCTAATCCCTTCCGTTGGGTCCTTCCACCCCACACCTAACCTTATGTCTGTGACTATGATTCTGAACCCGACTCCCGACTGCTATGCTGGAGATCCACATGGATGCCGAGGGTTCTTGAACCAATGCTTCATCCAGTTCGAGTTCATGCCTCTCCACTTTCCTTCCCACAGATCCAATGTGGCGTAAATAATTTAACCACTCACTGCGACGATCTGGCCGTTTTCTCCCTCTGGGAACAAAGATCGGGACCTAACTAGGACATCGGTTATTCCAAACAGGAAATTCCGTAGAGGCTTTGACATACACTGGTCGCAAGGTAAACTGCTACCTCCTCTCTTTCATATCGTCCAGGTAAACCGTTTCCGTACCAATACGCTCTTGAATTTCGTACCATCACTGCGGAGACCGGTTGGGAATAATGAGGCATTGTCATCTGTTTTCTGGAAGGTCTTTGGGGTCCCTTAAAGACGACCTTGCCGCACAAGAGCGCCCAACGTATCTTGAGGAACTTATCACTGTCTGCATCCGCGTAAGACCAATGGGTTGCAAGAAAGGAGGTCCGAACGGCTCCGTCATCCACCAACTCGCTCTAGAACGTCTTCTCTCCAACCCTGATACACTGGAATCTTCTCACTCGACACTCCTGAACATGCAAATGGGTGTGGTAAAATTGTCTCCCTCTAGAACACGCCGATGCAACGCCGGACTCGTATGTATGGGGCAACTCCGGCATCAAGTACTTCTTTGCCCTCACAAGTCGGGAAAAGCCAACTCACAATGAGGTCCAGGGGAGTCTCATTGGGAACACTCTCCATCTCCCCTATACAAGAAGACCTTGCCAACCAGATATTGATACCAGTTTCACTTATCGGTAAGGGTTTACACCAACGTCTTAGTATTTGTGGATTCAGGGTCAGGAGGCAACTTTATGCGACCAAGGTTCGCTGAGAGGAATAACACTACCGCTTGTCCGCAAGAGGTGCCCGGTAGGATCAGAAGACATCGATGGCCGGCATTACAACCAGCCTTCATTTCCTTGCAGACTACTTCTTTCACTTACAGACAGGTGAGGATCATAGGGAGGAGATTCATCTGGACGTGATTCCCATCCTTCCATCGAAGTGATCCTGGGCTTCCAGTTGTGCTTCAACATCATAATCCCAATTGACTGGACCAATAAAGAACCTATTCAGTGGCGAATCTTTGCACAAGAGACTGTCCAAAAGATATGTGGGTGGTACCCCAGGGAGGAGCTCTCTGACCCGAGGTTATAATCGAATTCTGATGACTTTTTGACAATGCAACGATCAGAGGTTCTACCACTGCATCACCCCTTCGATTGCCCTATTGACCTTATACCCGGTTCAGTTCTTCCCAGGGGAACGTCTTATCCACATCTCCACTCCCGGAGACTACAGCACATGAGTGACTACATTTCAAGAACATCTTAAAAGGGGTTCATTCGGAAGTCTTCTTCCCCAGCCAGACCGGATTCTTTTTTGTAAAAAAGAGGACGGATCTCTTTGCCCTTGCATCGAGTTATAGAGGTCTTAATAAGATAGATAACACAGATACATTGGTGCCTAAGCACATAATTGCCAAGATTCTTACAAGAGTGTATAAATATAAAACCATGCATTGATGTATGGCACAGGACCTTGCGAAATCGATGGAGTGGAGTTATTAATCCAACATTGCATGAAAAACAAAGAAAAAGCATACATAGTGCAAACCTACAAAAATAAAAAACTACACTAAAACCCGTTTAACAGGCCTCGTTATTACGCGATTCGTGTAGTTATAACGCGGTTTTCCCGTGGCTCCCGTTTTAAAAAAAAAAAAAAAATTTTAATTTTTTTTTTTAATTTTTTTTTTTTGCACACAGCAACACACTGCACACACTGCACACATTCACTGCACACACACTGCTCATTGCTCACACTGCCACACTGCACACACAACTGCACATGCACACACACATCTCATTGCTCACACTGCACACACTGACACAACTCGCCACACACTGACACACACTGCACACTGCACACACACAGCCATTGCTCACACGCACACAACACATGCAACAACACTGCACACACTGAACAATGACACACACTGACTCATTGTCACACTGCACACCTTACACACTGCACACACACTGAACACTGCCACACATGCTACATTGCTCAACTGCACACAACTGATCACACTGCACACACCACTGCACACCACCCACTGCCACACACACTGCATGGCTCATTGCTTCACATGCACACACACTTGCACACTGCACCACACACTCATGCTCACACTGCACACACTGACACTTTCACACACACACTGCACACTGCACACACACTGCTCATTGCTCACACTGCCACACACACTGCACACGCACACCACATGCTCTTGCTCACACTGAACACATGCACACAACCACACACATGCTATTGCTCACACGCCACACCACACTGCACACACACTGCTCATTGCTCACACTGCACACACTGACACATCACACACTGACATCACACACACTGCTCATTGCTCAACACTGCACACGTACACTGCCACACACATCCTCATTGCTCACACTGCACACACTGACACACCTGCTCATTGTCACAATGACACACTGCCACATGACTACAATGAACACATGCACACATACATGCTCACACTGGACACACACTGCACCGAGACACTGCTCATTGCTCAACACTGCCACACTGACACACTGCTCATTGCTCACACTGACACACACTGCACACTGCTCACACTGACACACACTGCTCACACTGACACCACACTGCACACAACACTGCAAACACGAACACTGCTCATTGCTCACACTGACACACACTGCACACTGCTCACACTGACACACCACTTGCTCACATGACACACTGCCACACATCTACATACACACACGTCATTGCACTGCACCACTGACATGCTCATGCTCACACTGACACACACTGCACACTGCTCAACTGACACACACTCTGCTCACAATGACACACATTGCACACACACTGCTCCACACTGACACCACTGACACACACTGACCCATACTGACACACACTGCTCATTGCTCACACTTACTGCACACAGCTCTCCACAATACACTCCATGGTCAGCAGCCCACCCCCCACCTCACATGTCAGCCCCACCCCCCCACATTACCCCCCCCCCCCCACATGTCAGCACACCACCCCCCCTACAGTCAAGCAGCCCACCCACCCTCACATGTCAGCAGCCCACCCCCCCTACACATGTCAGCAGCCCACCCTCCCCCCTCACATGTCAGGCACCCACCCCTCCCCCTCACATGTCAGCAGCCACCCCCCCCCCTCCACATGTTCAGCAGCCAACCCCCCCTCACATGTCGCGCCACCGCCCTGTTCACATGTCAGCGCCCACCCAGCCCGTTTTTCAAATGTCAGCAGCCCTCCAGCCCCGTTTTTCACATGTCAGCAGGCCCACCAGCCCGGTGGAGGTTGGAATAATGACATCACCGCAGGGGGCGGAGAGCGGACGGCTTGATTGACAAGAAGAGGGCTGTGGGCGGGGCGACTGAATGAGGCCAGGCAGTAAGAGTGCCGGATGTGGGATGCTTGTTTCGGCAGTCATTGGTGCCATATAGGAGGAGGTAGTGGGCGTGGCTTGCATCCTTTACCCCCCTTTGTCTCTATGGCAAATCCTCCTGTCCGGGTGATTTGCAGTGCATGGTGGGGAGTGAGTCAGAGCGGGCGTGGTGGACCCGGCCGGGGAGGGGGAGCCTCGCGCTGCTGGACCCTCTCCCAGCCTCTCCTCCCCACCCCTCTCCCTCCTTCTGCTGTTATCTGTCACACCCTCCCTGACCCCGCACAGTGGCTCTGATGCTGGGCGTAGCGGTGATGACGAACAGGTAGGGGACCCTGCATTAAAGCCTGAGAGATGCACTGTTAGCATTGCTATAGTGCAAACTTTTAGGTGAGTGACTCCAGTAGATTAGTGTCTCCTCACCCTGCCACCCCTTCTACCATCACACACACACACACACAACACACACCACACACACCACACACACACCACCACCACACACACAC
>WSYH01000434.1:23934-43236 GCA_036426205.1 Ascaphus truei
ACACACACACACACACACACACACACACACACACACACACACACTCTGTCTCTCTCTCTCTCTCTCTCTCTCGCACGCACACACACGCTGGGAGGACACAGACACGTGCAAAACCAGGGGGCTGAGAGGGAGGACGGATGAATCGCCGCCATTTTTTAAATTTTTTTTAAATTTATTTATTTATTTAACTTCCTTCCCTCCTCACTCCCGATCAGGAGCGCGGCGGCCATTTTTTTTTTAAATTAGCGCGACCCCGTTACTAACGCGGTGGACTCGGGGTGGACCCCGAGCACCGCGTTATAACGGGGTTTAGCTGTATATTGATATGGAGCTAATACTAACCATATATCAAAAACAATAGACACACAAATGACTAACAAACAAACTAAGTGGAAGCCTCACAAACGGACAGATGATGTTTAACTGAATATAAAAAATATAAAAAACATTTATTAAAATAATCATAGGTTAAATTAATGCCATCTGTAATAGAACTAATCTCTGCTACATTAGAGGAAATTCCCACTTACTAGATAGGAAGTGGTAGTAGGCAATGGATAATGTTAGAGAGCATCCCCTCTAGTTTGTGGCACGTCTGATGCAGATAGCCTCTTCAAACGGTCAGCACATCCCTGGCTGGTATCACACTCGATGGGCTGCTAGATCAATAGTCTCCCCCTTCCGGGCTGGAGCAGGTGTTTGCGCAAGCCAAAAAGCCTGATCAGATTGTAGTCATTTGTATTAATGAATGACATAAATTAATTGACTGATTCGAGGTCACCGTCCACACACATAGAATATAATAATAATAATATCATCTATGTAGTGTCGCCACACAATGATATTACTATTGAATGGATTATTGGCCCAAATAAATTGACTCTCCCAATCTCCAACATACAGTTTTGTGAAACTGGGAGGCAAAACGAGTGCCCATTGCTGATCCGCAAACCTGTATTTAGAAATCTGAGAGGAACATGAAGTAATTATGCTGTAATATGAAACTAATTGACTGGAGAATAAATTCTCTGTTCAGAGGATGTAATGAATAATCTTGCATCATACACAGATTCAAAACATCTAAGCCTTTAATGTGAGGAATGTGGGAATGCGGGGGGTGGGGTGGGTATTTAATACCTCTGGGTAATGTTGTTGAATTTATCCCTGAAGAAGTAGCATTTTTGGCTACGAAACGTGTAGGATTGATTTATGCTGTTATATCAGCTTTTTAAAAAGTTGTATCCTGTTTCCATTATTGGCTGTAATTCACTCGAGCCAGTGTGCGGGTGTTTGACTTTTGGTCACGCCCCAAGTGAACACGGAAGGGGAATCGTCATCACTGGTCATTGTACACTCTTAGCCTGCTTGTGAGTGTTACTCTACTGTTCCTATTAGTTCTGTGTATTCCCATGGATTTTGTTCACGCTGTATGTGTGTACTAGAGACATATCATCATTTGCTGCAGTGTTTGCTACACTGGAAAGCATTTCCATCTGTCCTGTATACAGTGATCTGATTGCCACTGACGTCGGGGAGCTGATTCCTGATGAGACCTAAAACCCGAATTGGATCCATTGTGCGAGCTGCCACCACTCTGAGGGGTTAAGATGGTGTCTGGAGACCACCCAGGACTACTCACCAGAGGGATCCTCAGTGTTAGCTGTGTAGTAATCTCGGATATTGAACACGTAATTGTGATTGATCTATTATCCTGATGTAGGCAGAATACTTACCCTTTTTTTGTATCAATCTTTTTTATTGGCATTGACATTTACATGAATGAGTACATACTTTTCAATAACATAAAATTGTTTAAGTACGACTTTATTGAGTGCATGCTACCCAACATTGTTTTTTAATAGTAGGGGTTAAGGGAGTGGAGGAGGGTAGACAGACAGAGGGGGGAGGGGGGAGGGGGGAGGGAGGGTTGGAGAGAGGGAAAGGGAGGGGGGTGCAGGGGGGGGGGGAGTCCCCCTTGGCTCGTCTACGTCTCCCACCTTTGGGATCTGGGTTATTCCCTTCACTAGGGTTTGCGCTTTATGTCTTTATCTAAAGCCCTGGGGGCCTATCCATGGGTCCCATGTGTTCCAGAACTGTTTCTTCACTTTTTCTGCTTGGTGAAGCTTCTTATCACCTTCACTGGTCTGGTCAGTCAAGTCGGAATTTTTCTGTCCCACACTTGTATTTCCTTTTTTTTACCGTATCTAAACGAATCAGGGTCTCTTCCTCAGCATCCTTCAATTCACAGACCTCTATGCTGAAAGTGTAGGCCTCATGGCGTGAGAATTCCAGCTCTGCTTTGAGCACGCGTGCCTCTTGCTGAGAAACTTCTAACTCTGTGCTGAATTTTTGCACATCTTTCTGGGACATCCCATAGTATAGTTTCCAGTCAGTACTTGTTTTCACTGATTCCCTCAGCCCTCTGTATATGGCAGGATAGGTAGCCTTTGCCATCTCTAGGCTGGTCGTCATTCCCGTGACTATTGCACCAAATGCTCTGGGCTGTAGCTCATCTCTGGTCTTTTTTGACCCACGCCTTCTTGAACACACCTGATAAAAAATTTCTGGAGCTTCTGCTGAAAATTGAGACTGTCCTTTTCGCGGGGCGCCGTAGGAGGAGTCATCATCATCATTATCATCATCATCCTCATCCAGCTTGAAGGGACAGTCTTTGGTGTGGTCCAGCTTTTCACTCCATAAACATGTCTGGTGCAGTTCCTTTTGCGGGGCCATGTCGGGATACCCATTCTTGAAGGGACAGTCTTTGGTGTGGTCCAGCTTTTCACTCCATAAACATGTCTGGTGCAGTTCCTTTTGCGGGGCCACGTCGGGATACCCATTCTTGAAAAGGACATTGTTTTGTGTGGCCAGGCACATTACATATAAGTATACAGTAAGAAAAAAGTGTACCGGGTGCATCTATGTAACAAAGTGAACAAAGTGCAAACTCACATGAATGGTGTAATCACCAAAAATACAATGTGATAGTGATAGTGTACAAATAATAAGGTGATTATAATTAGTGTGATAAACAACCACCACCAAGTGTTCCCAAATAAAGTTGCTAATATAACAAATGTAATAAAATAAGCTGCTCAAAAAACCCTTGTATTGGACTGTTCGCTAGTCCTAAAATAGTAATGTTCTTTCTTGCTGGTAAGGGGAGCGCTGATAATCCTCGTGGATATATGTGAAAAAAAGAAATAACAAAATATTGTGCAGCCAATAGGTAATGGACCCTATCTAGTATAGGCAATGTGTCTCACTCACAAATGTAAGGGAAATACAAGCAGAACAGAGACTCTTCTCTCTCTGAAGGGAGCTCTTTCTGTTTCCTCCACCTCTAATCTATGGACACGGTTGAATAGACCCTGGTTTAGGCTCTGGAAATCTTCTCTGTGATAGTTGTTCTTCCACAGAAAAGGCTCCTTGTGTGCTTCCTCCACCACTTAAAGATAATATTTTGTTATTTCTTTTTTTTCACATATATCCACGAGGATTATCAGCGCTCCCCTTACCAGCAAGAAAGAACATTACACATAAAACACATTGTATCCTCCATTTTCTACCTTCAGGTTTATTCTTCACCTTGACCTATTGGAGGCGCTATTTACTCAATTCTTCATACCCGTCCGGGTAGACTTTACACTCAGAACTTGCTTATGGCGTTATCTTTACACAGCATAGCAATCCTTTAATACCCAACGGGGCAGACTTTACACTCAGCAATTGCCAGCTGCAATTTTCACTTTCTTCAGAAAAAAAAATTGATATTCTGCTTCAGTTCAGTGCCTTAACATATCTTCATCTACTGACCTCTGGGTGCTCTTGCATCCCCACTTCACACATTCTCTGTGTATGCTGTAAGCACAACTGGTCATGCACAGTGGGATAGACTTGCTTTCTTTTCACTTCAGTTGGGCAGCCATTTTAAATCCCCCCATTTATTTTCAAACCCACATTTTCTGCTGCTCAGTGCCTTTTGGACTGCCCGCATTCAACTCCACCAATTGTGATGGCCACACCACGCTGTGGCATATTTTAATCCCAGATAAAGGCAGAAAACGTTGTACTTCTCTTACATGGGGTTTATTTACAGGGAATAAATAAAATGCTAACAGGCCCACCATCCCTTTAAACAAAAGAACACTTAAAAATAATACATATTCCCTTTGAGGGAAAGCTAACTACACCATAGCTTTCGCCCTCACTAACTGCATGGCCAGCTAAACTGGTTCCAAAGCCAAAAACATGCACTGGCATATGCAACACAGTCTCTGCATACAACAATAACGTGTTGTTGCTTATCTGTTAGTCCTTTGGAGGAGGAGTCCCTGCTTCAGCACAGCCTTTTCATCTTTCTTCTTAGGGGGACTCAGCCCACCTTGAGCCCAGAGAAACTACTCTGTTGGTCCTCTGTAACCAGCTTCCGCAACTGGGGAGCTCTTCTATCCCCCCCTTCTCTGGGGAAAACCATCTCTCACTTTCAGCAATTTTATTTGTTGAAATACAGGCAACATATATACAATATAAAAACATCAAATATTACGTTCTACACAAAAGGGAGAAAAAAATACACAAATCCAAAATATCAAAATAGTCACATTGTCCCACTCTGCAATACCACAGGGAATTTTCGACCTAATACGGTTACTATTCACTAATACAGTGTCACCTGAATAGGCTGCATGGGGTCAGTGGCAGATACATATTTTGTCCTTACATATCTGCTATTTCCTCCTCTCCCTCACTTTTGGGGCCTTCTGGTATTTCTCCCTCCTCCATAGTGTCCCCCCAGGTCAGTAAATCAAAAGCATTTGAGGTGGGGATCTCTGATATCTCTACAGTGTGGCTCTTGACCCTGGCCTCACATGACTCTGGAGATCTATTCCCACATGCATTTATCCCAGTATCGCACAACAAATTTGAGGGCTTAACAAATACATGGGTGTCCTCCACAACAGGGGTCTCCTCTGCTAGGGCTGTCTCACTATCCTGGGGGGCATTATTGTGCACTGCATCAGGACACTCCCTAAACGAATGACCCTGTCCCCTGTACAAATTACACAACACAACATTAGGACAGCCCTAGAACCCCAAACTGACTGCACCTAATTTTGTACAACTTGCAATGAAATGTCTGTTAGATCCACATTTGAAGCAAAGTCTGGGCTGGCCACTGTAGAAACAGACCCCCCAATAAAAGGGAATTTGGGAGATGATGAGCAATCCCATATTTTTCTCCCGCAGTTTGACTTTATACCTCCTGGCCCCCATCCACACCCATCCTCCTTCCCAGATCTCCTCCTCTATTTTTTCCAAATCAGAAAGTAAAGTACATTGCCTCTGTAACCAATATATAACAGCCTCATTGCGAAAATAATAGTCACTATTTTATTTGCAGGATGACTCACATGAATGGCCACAAAGTCTTGCCACAGGTCTGTGAGTTTCAAGTCCTCAAATCTATGCCAAAAAGCTTCTAACAGATCACCCGTTTTAAAGCTTATATCATACTCCCTGCTACCTGGGGTGTGTATAAAGGCAAACATGTCTGAGGCCTGAAACCTCGTAGATTTTTTCAGGTCTCTGCCAATAAACCACTTATCAGGGATTTCCCCAGTACCTTTATATCGCAGTCTCACCATGTTTATCTGTTGGCTGGGGGGCTTGGAAACTGGGGGTAACTGCTGGACACTGGGCCGGCACCTCTCCATGCAGACCCCGTGCTCTGCCCGCCTTCTGCTCTCTCTGGCCTCTCTCCAGCTTCTCCTGGGATGCTCCTCTGTGCTGCAACATCTGTGGCTGATTGTGACCTCTCTCCTCCACTGCTGCAGGCTGCTCCCTCTGTGGCTGGTTGTGACCTCTCTCCTCCACTACTGAAGGCTTCTCCATCTGTGGCAGGAATCTCCTCTGCAGTGTTCACGCTCCCTGAGCCTGCATAGACAATAGCCAAAGCTCCTATCATTACTCCCCTGCACTGTGCACAGATTGAGATTCCTTGGTGCTGTTTGCTGGCTCTTGTGCAGGTTCAAAGTTTATCACTCAGGCAGTGTTCATGCTCCCTGAGGCAGCATAGAAAACAGCCAAAGCTCCTCTCATTACTCCCTCCCCCACACTGTGCACATATTGAGATTCCTTGGTGCTGTTTGCTGGCTCTTGTGCAGGTTCAAAGTTTTCGTCACTCTGGCTGCTCTCTGATAGTGCCACTTCTGATGTGTTTGCAGCACTCTGGCTGCCCTCTGATAGTGCCGGCTCTGCAGTGTTTGCTGCACTCTGGCTGCTCTCTGATAGTGCCAGCTCATCAATGTTTGCATCACACAGACTGCTCTCTCATAGTGCCTGCTCATCAATGTTTGCATCACACAAACTGCTCTCGGATAGTGAGGTCTCACTAATCACACACACTGTCTGTACCTGGGACTCCATGCTCAGGGGTGTGAGCTGCTGTTTCTTGCTTCTCTCCTTGCTCAGGCTCCATTTCTGCTCTCCTGGTCTCAGAATGTTGTGTTTGGGAGACCTACCCTGTGCTGCAGCTGCTGATCCCTGGGGAGTAGTATTGGATCCTGCGTACATTGCAGGGGTTACATACCATGTCATTTTTCCTCTCCTCTCTCAGGTAGATCTCTAGGCCTCTCTCCAGAGTGCTGCTCCGCCCCTGTGCCTGTTGATTGGGGCTCTTAGGTGCCTCATCTGGCTCACTGCTCATGGTCTCTGCTAGTTTCCTGGCTCTGCTCTCTGCTGACTTTCTCTTTTGTTTCTTAATTTTACTTATCACTGTTTCATTTTCATCTCTGTCTCTGTAGACAAACTTTTCTTTCCTTTAGCTGCATTTCTCAGCAGCCTTACTCCTCTCACTCCACCTGAGGCTGATCCATGATGTTTATCAGACCCCTCTCACACACACAGCTCTGTCACTGCACCTCCATGCTAGTGGTGTCATTTTCAGCAGTGTCTCTCTGGCAGCATGGCAGATCCCTGTGTTTTCCTTAAACATTTCCTTGTTCACTAAAGGAGTCCATTCTGATTAATTATGCAGCAGCTGTTACTGGCTACTCTAGGGAAGATTAACTCTGTGTAGACTGAAAAGCACACTTACAGCACTGTTCCAGCACCTAGAAATACCTGATGGAATAACAATAGTTATCATATCCCCTCTTAAACTACTCCTTTCTAATGAAAATAAATCTAATTTAGCTAGCCTCTCCTCATAAGTTAAATTGTCCATCCCCTTTATTAATTTGGTGGCTCTTCTCTGCATTCTCTCTAGTTCCAAAATGTATTTTCAAAGGAGTGGTGCACAAAATTGTACTCCATATTCAAGGTGTGGTCTTACTAATGCTTTATAAAGGGGCATAATTATGTTTACTTCCCTTCCATCCATTGTCTGTTTAATACAATATAAGATCTTGTTTGCCTTTGCAGCTACTGCATGATTTGGAGCACTATTGCTAAGCCTGCTCTCTACAAGCACTCCTAAATCCTTCTCCACTAAGGATTCCCACAATATATCCCAATTTCATTTGTAAGTCACCTGTTTATTCTTGCTTCCATATTCATAACCTTACATTTATCTGTATTAAACCTCATCTGCCATTTAACTGCCCAAGTTTCCAGTCTCTCCAAGTACTTCTGGATAGAACTTCCTGCTCTGATTCTACTACTTTACACAATTTAGTATCATCAGCAAAGATGGAGACTTTGGGCCTCATGCAGTAAGGCCCGATAAAATCTTTTCGCCAAGTGTGGCGGATAGGTGGGGGATCGGCTTTTTTTTGGCGATTTGCCCTCGCAGTATTCAGTAAGGGCCGAATCCTTCCGATCCCTGCCGAAGCACTGTGAAAGCAAAGCTGCCGATGAGCCTGTGCCGATACAGGCTGGCTCCCGATAAGCCTGCCAATAAGCCTTTGGTGGCGATAGATGTTTGCAGCAGAGAGAGACAAGCCGCTCTCTCAGCGCAAACATCGGCAACAAATAAAGTATTTTTAAACAACTTTTACTCATAGTGTACATGTGCAGGGGGTCTCCGGAGCTGAACTGCATTGGTTTCAGGTCGGGGGACCCCCTGCTTCCCGAGATACAGGCCATTATTAAACACATTCAATACCGTAATAAAATAAAGAAAATTGTACTAACCTCATCAATAAGAAGGCTCCGTCGCCAGCATCATCCTTGGGGTCCGTTGCCAAAATAATAAATAGCCAATACATCTCAATTACATTAACATACCAATGAACCCCTTAATCACCTTATCGGGTACTAACCTCAAAGGTAATTAAGGGGTGAAGCCATCCTGCAATGGCAACACCACTTATGCATGAACCAATCCATAAGCCTTTGGTGGCGATAGATGTTTGCAGCAGAGAGAGACAAGCCACTCTCTCAGCGCAAACATCGGCAACAAATAAAGTATTTTTAAACAACTTTTACTCATAGTGTACATGTGCAGGGGGTCTCCGGAGCTGAACCGCATTGGTTTCAGGTCTGGGGACCCCCTGCTTCCCGAGATACAGGCCCCTTTATGAGGTGCCGGTATCTCCTCTGCATTTAAAGGTCCCGATCACGTGACCGCGGCCTGTAAACAAAGCAGAGGGATACCGGCACCCCATAAAGGGGCCTGTATCTCGGGAAGCAGGGGGTCCCCAGACCTAAAACAAAAGTGCTTCAGCTCCGGAGACCCCCTGCACATCTACACTATGAGTAAAACACACACATCAATAAAGACTCGTTCCTTACCTTACAGGGTATCTGCTACGGTAACGAAGCAGCATGAATATTTATTTAATAATACTGTGCAGTGAGCAGGGGGTCCCCTGAGCTGAACCGCATCACTTTGTGGACCAGGGACCCCCTTCTTCCTGAGTTACAGGCCCCAGAATGTGTCATTGGGTGGCAGTGTCGCCGCCATCTTTATAGCGTCCCATTCGCGACGTGCCCGCTATAAATATGGCGGCGACACTGTAACTGATGCCCCAAACTGGGGCCTGTAACTCGGGAAGCAGGGGGTCTCTGAGCCACAAATCAATGCGGTTCAGCTCAGGGGGCCCCCTGCTCCCGCACAATAGTATTAAAAATACATAAATGCTGCTTCATTACCATAGCGGATAGCCGCTAAGGCAATGAAGGGGTTAAGGCAGAATAGCATGTTTATTGGGGACATTTGCCCCCAATAAACATAGCAGCAATAAACAACACACAACCCCTGTGTATGTAAAATACATAAACAACAATAAAAACATTAAATATATATTGTACTCACCACCCATGTCCGGCTGCCACGATGAAGGCCATCCTCATCTTCATCCTGCCCATGCACCATCCGCTTCTGCAAAACAGACACAAGAATTAAAACATCCAATGTAATGTCCCCTAACCCCTTAATCACCATAGCGGTTATTAACCGCTACAGTCATTAAGGGGTTAACCCACCATCACCCACATACCCTCCCCCACTAACCCCCCCAACCCTAAGGCCTAACCACCCTCACCCACTACCCACAGGGGAGTCCTACCAAATACCCTTGGGGCCAATACCCTCTCCCCCAGTACATACAGTACAATAATGTGCCAAATAATGTATTATCCCTATGTGGATAATAGTTATTTGGCCATTATTAAACACATTCAATATCGTAATAAAATAAAGAAAATTGTACTAACCTCATCAATAAGAAGGCTCCGTCGCCAGCATCATCCTTGGGGTCCGTTGCCAAAATAATAAATAGCCAATACGTCTCAATTACATTAACATACCAATGAACCCCTTAATCACCTTATCGGGGGTACTAACCTCAAAGGTAATTAAGGGGTAAAGCCATCCTGCAATGGCAACACCACTTATGCATAACATCCTCAATGAATTAAAAACCAATTTCCTAACCAAATCTCATTATAATCAATCTGAAGGCTCAAATGCCACTTAAAATCACTTGAACCAATCAGAGTAGGGATTGCCTTTAAGTGACGTCACTCATTTTTTTTTACATCGGCCCACAAAACACATGGTTTTCACGGCCCAATCAGGGCCGTGGGGAACCATATGACGAAAAAGTGACGTCATAGGCCTTTAAAAGCCTATGTCGTCTCATTTTGAAGCCAGACGCCGAGGAGGAAGGACCTCCTCTGAAGAAAGAAGACCAGGGCGTGGCACCGGATGGCAAGAAGACCCCGGAAGAAGGTAGAAGGAATAGAAAGAAGAATACAGATGAAGATGGATTACAACTAGAAGACCCCTGGATTGTCGTGTTTTATTATTTTAATGTTATATTTTATGTTTTTATTTTATGGGTTCCTGTTCGTGGATTGGTGTGAGTAAGCTGATCAACGGGAGTCGGTGGGGGCAAGTAATGGTAAGTTAAATAAAAAAATGTATTTAATGTTAATGTGTTTTTTTTTGCTTTTTCATGTCTTCATTTTTTTTTATGCATATCATTTCTTGCCACTGTATGTATGTATGTCTAGAGGAGGGGGTATTGGCCCCAAGGGTATTTGGTAGGACTCCCCTGTGGGTAGTGGGTGAGGGTGGTTAGGCCTTAGGGTTGGGGGGGGTTAGTGGGGGAGGGTATGTGGGTGATGGTGGGTTAACCCCTAATGACTGTAGCGGTTATAACCGCTATGGTGATTAAGGGGTTAGGGGACATTACATTGGATGTTTAATTATTCTGTGTCTGTTTGCAGAAGCGGATGGTGAATGGGCAGGATGAAGATGAGGATGGCCTTCATCGTGGCAGGCGACATGGGTGAGTGTGCTAATGTATTTAATTGTCTTTATTGCTGTGTATGTTTTTACAAACTGCACTATATCCATGTTGGATAATAGTCATTGTGCCCATTACTATCGTGTATGTTAGGGGGGTATAGGTATTGTTGGGGTTATATATATATATCTATACTATATATAATATATTATATATATATATTTATTTAGTTAGTGTGGGGCTGGTGTGTGTATTTTTTATTATTGTGGGTAGTGGGGGTGGGTGATGGGGGTATTAGCCCCAACGGTGGTTGTTTAGGGCTTGCGGGTGGGTAGCGGGAGGCCTTAACCCCTTCATGACCGTAGCGGTATTAACTGCTACGGTCGTGAAGGGGTTAAGTGCCCACCGCAAGCCCCCCGCAAGTCCTAAACTCACACCCAGGGCCAAATACCCCCTTCACCCACCCCCGCTAGCCACAATAAAGATGGCACGGTGGGTTAACCCCTTCATTGCCTTAGTGGTTAGCCGCTAAGGTAATGAAGTGGCTTTTAAATGCCTTTTTCCTGCCTCGGATGCATGCCGGGGGGGTCCGGTGCGGGTATCAGCTCCGGAGACCCCCGGCATCAATCACAGGCAGGAAAAAGGGCTGATTTTTTCTAAGTGTCGCCCCGGCCGATGCTTCTCCTCCAGCAAGTTGCCAACTTTAGTTGGCGGGCTGGATTGGCCATAAAATCTCCAATCTGGGGTGCCGATCAGCACCGAAAAGCTGATCGGGGCTTCCTGAATTCAGCCGGGTTTAAAAAGTGCCGATAAGTGGCTTATCGCCAGCCGTCTCCCGATAATTTCTTATCGGGAGGAAAAGTTGCCGATAATTCCCACTTATCGGCGCTTACTGAATCTGGAAGGAAAAAAATGGCTATAAAATGCCGAAAAAGCCTTATCGGGGCTTACTGCATGAGGCCCTTTGCTCTCTATGCCAACCTCAATGTCAAAACTTTAGCCCAATCTGAAAAAGTTCCATTTATGACAACTCTCTGTTGTCTATCCTTCAACCAGTTTTCAATCAAGGTGCATATATTTTAACTGAGCCCAATTTGCTTTATTTTCTACACTAACCTCTTGTGTGGAGCTGTATCAAAAGCCTTTGCAAAATCTAAGTAACCACATCAACTGCATTACCCTGGTCTAAATTCCTACTTACCTCCTCAAAGAAACAAATTAGGTTAGTTTGACATGATCTATCCTTCATAAATCCATGCTGACTATTACTAATAGTTTTGTTTTCCATGAGGTATTCCTGAATATTATCCCGTATTGTACCTTCAAGTAGCTTCCCCACTATTGAAATCAAGCGTACAGGTCTGTAATTCCCCGGTTGTGATCTAGCTCACTTTTTAAATATAGGCCTGCTTTACGCCAATCTTGTGGTACTGAGCCTCTGAAAATGAAGTCCTTGAATATTAAATGTAATTGTTTGGCTATTACGGAATTTAGCTATTTGAGAATTCTTGGGTGTATGCCATCGGGCCCGGTACCTTAGTTACTTTCATTTTATCAAGCCGTCTATGAACTTCTTCCTCAATTAACAATTGTTCATTAATATAGGGGTTGTGGCTTCTCCTGCAGCACTACTATTGAAATTGATTCTTCCCTGGTAAACACAGAGGCAAAGAATACCTCGGCTTTTCCCTTATCTCCAATAATCTGCCTGCCCATCTCACACTGAAAGGGTCCTATATTTTCTTTTCTGATTTTTTTGTTATTAAGGTACTTAAAGAACTTTTTAGGGTTGATCTTCGTTTATATTGCAATCCTTTTTCATTATCTATTTTTGCTAATTTGATTAACCTTTTGTAATTTTTGTTACATTCCTTATAATTTTGATTTTGACAAGGTGTGGTTTGTAAAGGGGCACAATTATATTTACTTACCTTCCATCCGTTGCCCGTTTAATGCAAAATAATATCTTGTTTACCTATGCAGCTTCTGCATGACTTTGGGCACTATTGTTAAGCCTGTTGTCTACAAGCACTCCTAAATCATTCTCCATCCAGGATTCCCCTAATTTATCCCCATTTCATTTGTAAGTCGCCTGTTTATTCTTGCTTCCCAAATGCATAGTGAACTGTGTAGAAACCTTCGCTACCGCTGCTATGTATTGTGGAGAGGTGTGTGTAGTTGCTAATGGGGCAGGGTATGTATAGTGAACTGAAGAAAAATGAACCCCAGTAGAAGCACTCTTACACTGTGTTGAGATGATTAAATTAAGAAAAACTCAATTTTATTAGGAACATGCTAAAACAATGGGATTTAAAAATAGGATTAAGCTGATTGTAAGTACGCTAGGAGAGCTCTCCCCCAGGTTTCCTTAAATGAAGGACCCTCTGGGTCAGTGTATTCACGCAACACTGTATCACCCACCTACCCTGGGATTACAGTATCACCAAGGATTTCCTAGCGTACTTACAATCAGTTTAATCCTATTTTTATATCCTATTGTTTTAGCATGTTCCCAAATGCATAACCTTACATTAATCTGTATTAAACTTCATCTGCCATTTACCTGCCAAAGTTTCCAGTCTCTCCAAGTCCTTCTGGAGAGAAATTACATCTTGCTCTGATTCTACTAACTTACACAATTTAGTATCATCAGCAAAGATGGAGACTTTGCTCTCGATGCCGACATCAAGGTCATTAATAAACAAGTTAAAAAACAGGGGTCCCAGTATCTATCATGAGGTACTCCACTCACGACTTTAGCCCAACCTGAAAAAGTTCAATTTATGACAACCCTCTGTTTTTTATCCTTCAACCAGTTTTCAATCCAGGTGCATATATTTTTACGGAGTCCAATTTGCTTTATTTTGTACACCAACCTCCTGTGTGGAACCGTATCAAAAGCCTTTGCAAAACTATGTAAACATCAACTGCATTACCATGGTCTAAATTCATACTTACCTCCTCAATGAAACAAATAAGGTTTGTTTGGTATGATCTATCCTTCATAAATCCATGCTGACTATTACTAATAATTTTTTTTCCATTAGGTATTCCTGAATAGTGTCCTGTATTAAACCTTCAAGTAGTTTCCCCACTATTGAAGTCAAGCTTGCAGGTCTGTAATTCCCCGGTTGTGATCTAGCTCCCTTTTTAAATGTAGGCACCACGTCTGCTTTACGCCAATCTTGTGGTACTGAGCCTGTGGAAATGGAGTTCTTGAATATTAAATATAATGGTTTGGCTATTACTGAACTTAACTCCTTGAGGACTCTTGGATGTATGCCATCGGGGCCAGGTGCCTTATTTACTTAAATTTTTTCAAGCCGCCTATGAACTTCTTCCTCATTTAACCAATAGGTTCAGTTCATTCATATGGAAGTTGTGGCTTCCTCCTGTGGCACTGCTAATGAAATTGATTCTTCCCTGATAAACACAGCGGCAAATAATTTGTTTAATACATCTTTTTCCTTATCTCCAATAATCTGCCTGCCCATCTAACACTGAATGGGTCCTTTATTTTCTTTTCTTATTTTTTTGCTATTAAGGTACTTAAAGAACTTTTTAGGATTGATCTTACTTTCTACTGCAATCCTTTTTTCATTATCCATTTTTGCTAATTTGATTACCCTTTTGCAATTTGTGTTACATTCCTTTTAATTCTGATACCATGCCTCTGTCCCTTCTGACTTAAAAAATTTAAACACCTGCCTCTTCTTTTCCATTTCCTCCCCCACCTGTTTATTTAGCCACATTGGTTTTGACTTATTTCTTTTATACTTACAGCTGAACCCCGTTATAACGCGGTGCTCGGGCTCCACATAATGAGACTGCATTATAACCGGGATCGCGACATGGCTGCCGCGTGAGGACTTACCAGCATCTGCAGCTCTCTCCTCTCTGCAGATCTCTCCTATCCCTGCTTCATCAGGCTGCGTCCACATGCACAGCTCACATCTCCAAGGTTTTTTTTATTTTTTATTATAGCATGCAATGCTTTATTTCTAACGGACACAAATACATACACACCACTCCCCCTACACTAATAATTTTACCATACCATGCAGGAATCGAACCCTTGGCCCTTCTACTACACTAGTAGCAATTCTCTAGCTGCTACAGCATAGGATTGGGGTGTGTGTATGTGTGTGTGTGTGCGCGTGTGCATGTGTGTGTGTGCGTGCGTGAAATTGGTCCAAGAGTTTTAAGTAAATTTACCTAATATAACAGAATTGGCAACAGCTATTCCAGCGACACAAAGAAAGGCAGGCTCAACTAAAGACGGCTCTGATGGCTCTTGAGATGGCAAATGCTTATATTAATGCCATGAAGAGAACCAGAGTCGCTCGGACAAAGTTATTGTTAATTTGCAGCAGAAGCAGGAGGCTCAAAAGAAGGCTCAGTGTAGAGCTTGGACTATCTCTGAAGGAGTCTCTCAGTCTTGGTGCAGTTTTCAGAGACTCTCAAAAAGGAGTATCACAGCCTCAGTACAGAGCTAAAAGTCTCTCGGTAAGAGTTTCACAGTCCGTGACAAGTTTGAAGTCTCTCAGAAAGTTTCACAGTCTAGGTCAGGCCTGCACAACTCCAGTCCTCGAGGGCCACAAACAGGCCAGGTTTTCAGGATATCCCTACTTCAGCACAGCTGGCTTAATTAGTGGCTCAATATGAAAGTTTTATTTACTTTATGTTGGCTGGCTAATGTTTGATTTTATAAATGGCAAATTAGCTATAATTCATTTCTAGATCATAGTAATTTTACCCATTAATGTACTGTATGTGTTGTGGGGGATAGAGGAGGTGGGTAGTAGTGTTGTGTTTATTTTTGTTTCTTGATTGGGATTGGGTGAAGGGGTGTTTAGGCCTTCCGATGGGGTAGCGGGACTGGTTAACCCCTTCATTACCATAGCGGTTCCCACAACAACGGTAGTGGTTAACTCCTCCCGCAACCTTCCAGGCTGGCCTAAGCCCCCACTCTGGACTACTACACCCATCATCCACCCCCGCTGCCCCAGGAAGCAGGCTATTGAGATTTAACCCCTTCATTGCCTTAGCGGCTAGCCGCTAAGTTAATGAAGCTGTTTTAATATATATTAAAATAACGGAGCCTCATAACGGGCCCTGTATCTCTGGAAGCAGGGGGTCCCCGGACCTGAAATCAACACGGTTCTGCTCCGGAGTCCCCCTGCTCATTTACACTAGTATTAAAATGTATATTAAAATCTTGCGATCGCTGCCGAGATATGCGCAGCGAGAGGCGGCTCTCTCTGTGCAGCTCTCTCTACAGCTGGAACAAATCGCCTGGTGAGCCCTTTTGAGAGAGGTGATCATCACGTCACCGGCTACTTGCCCGTTTTGGGAATTTTGCTATCACAGGTAATCGAGGCTTTATGAATACTGTGATAGCAACGGTAAAAAACCTGTCAGCGTAAACGGCCCAAGGATTTTTTAAATATTTTTTTTTTTAAGGCTTATACAATAGACCCAATAATATTTTTCTCTATTGTGGAGAGATTGGCGTAATGGCTGTCAAGTCTGTCTATGTCCCTTCCAACCACATTTATGAGTGTACTAACCCCTAGATTCATCAAGCTCTGTTACATGTTAATACACCGGTGTTAACTCCAATTCAAACCAATGGGAAGTAACACATTTTTTTTTGCGCTAACCCGTAACATAGAAGAAGTGGCTAATTGTTGAAAAGGGATGTAACTATTTTGGAGAGTGGGGAAATCCCACCTGCCTTCCAATCCCCCTCTCTCTTCTAGCTGACAGACCCACATGCAAGAGTGGACAGTTGAATATGTAAATTCAACATTTGAAATGTACATAAATCTAGCCAGCTACACAAGTTTCATGTATTTATTTGTCAAATATCACTTATTATTCAGGGCTCAGCAAATTTCCATTATGGTCCAGAAGGTCTAAGAAATAAAAAGTTACTTCAAGAAAATGATTATGTTTTTTCTCAGGTTGTGTATTCTAACATGCTTTTTCTGTCTTCAAATTGCAGTGATTTTCAAGGCACCATATTTTTCTGACTGACAAGGTTTGAAAAAGTGAATCTTATTATAGCAACATCAGAGGAGGCACAAGCTGAGTAACATAATAACTTCTCAGCCAACTTTCTCTTTTTTTGAAGGGTTTTAAGTATAAATGGGTTGAAAATGGAAAATGTAACTTGAAGGGTAATATCATGACATACTGTAATTGTTAACGAGATACTCAAATACAGAGAGATAATATCACGGGGTGCCTGAATATATCATATTTTTTTTATTCATGAGGAACTAATGACCTAATTAACTTAAAACTGAGATCGCTAAAAAAAAATCATGAATATGTTATAAAAAGTAATCAGTAACAAGTAAAATGTAGGCCATATTTGCTAACTTGAAAATGTATTTTAGGTATTTGATTCCCAGTCCCAATCTGTTCCCAATAGAAATGTGTAATGGTGCCCCCCCCCCCCCAATCTCATGTTGGCCCTATCATGGGGAAACTGACCCTGGTTACATGTGGTGTGGTGTAGTGTGGTGCACCTGCTGGTTTACAGGACTCCTGAGTCTCCCGCGATGGTATGGGGAATATCACCAGGACTGGCTTTCGAGGTATGGCTGAGTCATACTCACTATTGGTACAGCGCCTCCATCTCTTCCAGACCCCCAGTGTTGTAGGGAGGAGTCTCTGAAAGAGAACCTTTGGTGCAGCTTCTCCCTGAATGACTCCAATCTCAGACGAGAAGAGTTCTTTATCACTGACATACTTTATTAATTCCAAGCATGGCAGACTGCCCATCATGCAGCCAGTCTCTCAGCCGCTCATCTCAGATTGTCACCACAAGGAAGTCCCTGGACACCACTCCTAGTCAGGGCCCTAGAAGCTGTCCTTGCTCTTCCCTTACTCCCTGGTGGAGTAGAGTTATAGTCTTCCCTCACCGCTCCCAGAGGGAGGGCCACAAAACCTGCCAGAGCCCTGGCAGTTTGCTGGGACAGACTAGCCTCTCTCAAGGGTGGAGAGGCACTGCTAAATTCAGGAAGTGCTATGCAATAAATAGTTACAATAGACACCACCTCTGTGTCACTGTAATTGGACACAAAGCCTGATGGCACTATCTTCATTGAATTACTGCACAGCACATGTGTGTGGGGAAAACCCCATGATTTCTCCTTGCAACCTGTAATTACCAGGGATTATTGCACAGGAGGAGAAATAACTATAACCCCAAAACTACACAGGGCTACAAATGTATCAATTTATAAATGAATTTCAGTGCTCCCACTGAATACACGTTAAGAAAGTGATCTACAGTTATCTTGTGGAATCTGTTTATTGATCCAGTATTATGGAAAGGGTTTACTACTATATAAGAAGACTTAGCTGTACCCCTCATATTTTTCTAATTTGAATTGAATTGAATACCCCTGTTCCAATATTATATTCAAACACTGCAATCCATTATTTAATCATTTACATTGTAATATACTGTAGTTACATTGTAGTTTAAACTAGAAAGAGAAAATATGCCCATCAAGATTAACCATTGTCAAGTTATAACTGGGTGAGAATCTCATTCTTTAATTTTTGTTTTTATTCCCCCCCCTCTTTTTTTATTACTGTAGGTGCAATGAACTGTACAATAAACATGACATTGAAAATATGAGTAACAAGTACCTAACATATATGAAATAGGATAAGTGAAAGTCTATTTTTATCTACTCTATTGAATGCTGCTGGGACAGAGCAGATGATCCTTTCAGAGTTCAGTATTAGAGATATGGGGGCTTATGCAGAGAGGATAGAGAAGGGAACTAGCACCATATTTTGGAAAAAATACTTCCCAGAGAAGCTTCTCCTGCAGAGAACATGGAGAGATTCATAAAATTATCCACTGCAGGTTTCTTTACTTTAAAAATTGCCAAACACGTGGAGAGATTTGTAAATTCGCCATGTTAAAATAGGGTGGTATGCAGGTAGCATAGATGCACTGCAACACGTGACGCGGGACATTTCAATGCAGAGGGATACCGGCACCCCATAAAGAGGCCTGTATCTCGGGAAGCAGGGGGTCCCCGGACATAAAACCAACGTGGTTCAGCTCCGGAGACCCCCGGCACCTCTATACTATTAAAGAAATATATATTAAAATTAATATGTAAAAACACATCAATACACGCCCCCCACCCCCCCCCCCTCTGCCCAAATCCATACAGTACAGTAATGGGCAAATTAACTATTATCCAGATATGGATAATATATTATTTGCCCATTATTAAACACTGCAGTCGCATACATAAATAAAATAAATAAATACAGTTATACTTACCACAACAGCAGGTCCCTCTGTCCTCCGTGAGGCCTAATCACCCACCCCAGAATGACTATACCCATCCTATACCCATTGAGTAGTGTAGTGGTACATCATACCCATATAATAATAATATGGGCATGATAAGCCTCTATAGCACTCAATGAGCACCCTAATAAAAATACAGTAATACACAAGACACACAGTAATAAAACCTAACTATACTCCCAAAAAACACACTTCACTAAATAAAATCAGTAGCCAGCTAATCCAATCAATAGAAGCAATTACAACATCAACAAT
>WSYH01000434.1:43298-64317 GCA_036426205.1 Ascaphus truei
ATTTGCCCATTATTAAACACTGCAGTCGCATACATAAATAAAATAAATAAATACAGTTATACTTACCACAACAGCAGGTCCCTCTGTCCTCCGTGAGGCCTAATCACCCACCCCAGAATGACTATACCCATCCTATACCCATTGAGTAGTGTAGTGGTACATCATACCCATATAATAATAATATGGGCATGATAAGCCTCTATAGCACTCAATGAGCACCCTAATAAAAATACAGTAATACACAAGACACACAGTAATAAAACCTAACTATACTCCCAAAAAACACACTTCACTAAATAAAATCAGTAGCCAGCTAATCCAATCAATAGAAGCAATTACAACATCAACAATGAATTAATTAAACCATTACCCAATCAAACCAATTAATCCCTAAAGCAACTCAAAATTAATAGTAACACTAACCAATGTAAACAATGAATTAATCCTACATTAATTAATGTAACCATTAAAAGACAAATAAATACATTAAAACTATCTCTGAAGTATCCATAAAACACATTAGCTAACATAATATAACTTTAAGTACAAGCGAACACCAATCGCAAACCTTTTAATACATTAACCATAAACAAACAATCACATCCACATCAATAAATGATTAATCGGATCAGCGTGTGGAATTGGTTCCCACGATCTAATTGGCTGAAATACCTTGTGACACAGCGGCCATCTTGGATTTACTGACGTCATGTTAAAGGTAAATGAAGCACAGCCATTCTGATTGGCTGGCATCATTCCCTTTGAGTTACGTCACAGCAAAAAAAAAAAAATTAAGTCTGCACATGGTTTTAACAGCCAATAAGGTGGCTGTTAACCATTGTGAGGGTAAATGTGACGCCTCATTTGAGCCCAAGAAGCCGACGAGACAGCATCGGCTGGGATTTAACATGGGGTTTTATGGATTGACAGATGAAGAAAGAAGATAAAGAACAACAAGAAATGGTTACAGATGAAGATAGAAGACGGTGAGTAAAGAAAGAAAAAAGAAGTTTGGGGTACCTGAGCCGGATCCTGATGGATGATGGCATCGGATGCTGTTGGAGGCCTTCAAGGTACGTGAGCTTCCTGTTACCCTGGGAGTCGGAGCGCCACCGCTTCTAATGGTAAGTAAGATATTCTATGTTTGTAAATGTCTCTTTTTACAGGTCTATTTTTTGGGTGTGTTTTTTGATTTTTGGGGGAGGCACATTGACTGATAATATATTAATCTGTACCTCTTTCAGGTACAGATTAATACATTATTATGCCAATATTTGGGGGGCATTTCTCACTTGTTATTGATGTGGATGTGATTGTTTGTTTATGGTTAATGTATTAAAAGGTTTGCGATTGGTGTTCGCTTGTACTTAAAGTTATATTATGTTAGCTAATGTGTTTTATGGATACTTCAGAGATAGTTTTAATGTATTTGTCTTTTAATGGTTACATTAATTAATGTAGGATTAATTCATTGTTTACATTGGTTAGTGTTACTATTCATTTTGAGTTGCTTTAGGGATTAATTGGTTTGATTGGGTAATGGTTTAATTAATTAATTGTTGATGTTGTAATTGCTTCTATTGATTGGATTAGCTGGCTACTGATTTTATTTAGTGAAGTGTGTTTTTTGGGAGTATAGTTAGGTTTTATTACTGTGTGTCTTGTGTATTACTGTATTTTTATTAGGGTGCTCATTGAGTGCTATAGAGGCTTATCATGCCCATATTATTATTATATGGGTATGATGTACCACTATACTACTCAATGGGTATAGGGTGGGTATAGTCAGTCTGGGGTGGGTGCTTAGGCCTCACGGGTGAGTGAAGGGGGTATTAGCCCAAGGATGGGTGTTTAGACCTTGCGGGGGGGGTAGCGGTTGGGTTAACCCCTTTATTACCTTAGCGGTATTAACCGCTAAGGTAATGAAGGGGTTAACTCCGCAACCCCCTCGCAATGCCTAAACAGCCACTAAGGGCCAAATTCCCCCTTCACCCACCCCCGATAGCCACAGTATTGCATTGTACTGTATGTTTATTACAGTAAGCCTGGCACGGGTGTTTAACCCCTTCATTGCCTTAGCGGTTAGCTGCTAAGGTAATGAAGTTGCTGTACATTCATGTTTCCTGCCTCGGATGCAAGCGGGGGGGGGGGGGTCCGGAGCTGCTATTAATGGCTATCAGCTCCAGAGACCCCCGGCATCAATCCGAGGCAGGAAAGGGGCCTGATTTCTACTAAGTCCCGACCCATCGCAGCTCATCGAGGCATTTCCCCACCAATTGTCCAACAATTTTGTGGGGAATTGGATTTGGGGAGAAAATCGTTTTTTAGGCCTGCGATGGGCCGCGACACCCAACTCGCGGGTCTCTGAATAGCGGGAGTTTATCAACCCTCCGAAAATGGTCGATAAGGGCCTGATCGCTGCTCAGTCAGCGAATTTCGGACGGAGATAAAATTTTGCGTCGATACAGGCCGTTATCGAGCACTTATCGAGGCTATCTGAATACCAGTAGCCATTTTGGTCGATAAGTGCTCGATAAGGGCCTTATCGAGGCTTTCTGAATAAGGCCCATGCTGTTTAAGTTAAGCTCCACAGCCCTATATTCTCTGTTCGTATATTCCAGGAGCTAAGAGTTTATAGTCAAGTCTATTTTAACCATTACTCTGATATATACTTTTTTTTATGGAAAACAAATACTGTATATATTACCTGCGCCGCTCCATTTATGAAGTATGCAACTGGTAAAAAGATTGGCCTTATATTTGTGGAAAAGAAAGAAAAATTCATGCGCTCCTACCAATTATGCTAAAATATACTAGTGACATGTTTATTTATTTAATTAAATGATCAAATATACATTTTTACATTTAGAGCCTAAGTCTGTGTAACAAAGGAGTCATTTGGTTGCATTTTTACTCAAAACATGATTCAAGCCTGCCAACCTCGTCAAGGCAGACTCCGAAACTAAATGGGTCCTTTGTTACACAGACAGGATCTAAATGTAAAAATTTCACCAGTACTGTATATTTAAGTATAATTGGTAGGAGTGCAAGATCTGCTTTTTGTTTTGCATACTTTTTTGCATATCCGCCATTTAAATCGTATACAAACCATTATTGTTTTTAGTGGCATAAAATAGGGAAGAGAGCATTGGTGAATGCTATAGTAAATCCAACTATGCACTGTCCTGATAATTCTTTTAAAACTGTGATTATAAGTATGACGGAGAGAATCAAGAAAGGTGCACACTTCCTTTATGAGCTGGTCCCAGAATTTGCAATAAAGCCTGGTGTTTGTTATCAGGC
This sequence comes from Ascaphus truei, assembly GCA_036426205.1. NCBI lineage: Eukaryota > Metazoa > Chordata > Amphibia > Anura > Ascaphidae > Ascaphus > Ascaphus truei. The sequence goes on from WSYH01000434.1 coordinate 46,602, forward strand.
CATATCTAGCCGTTCATCAAAAGTATTGATAAACTACCGAACGGGAATACAATAGCTTGTAAATTGTAATTAACTGGGTCCAAGTTACCATTGAACTACCCACCCATTTGTACTAGATTTGCATAGAGATTATAAAATGTGTGAGTCCAAGCCCACCTTCTTTTAATATGAGATGTCATTTCTGAAATGTAAGTCTTGACTTTTTTCTCTTCCATAAAAATGTCTTGATTATTTTCTGTTGGTGGTTTAAGAAAGATGCTTCTAAGAATATTGGAAGTGTAAAGATTAAAAAACAGTACAAGGGAAATATTTTTGTTTTGATTACATATACTACGCCAATTAAGTTTAAGAGCATTTTTTTCTACTTTAAAAAGGTGGGAACAAAATTACATTTACTTATTCAATATTGATGTGAACACCTAAATATTTACCTGCTCTAACCTTTAATAAACAGAGTTTCTTACATTTCAAAGGAAGAAAAAGGGATAATGTGGAATGGTGATTCCAAATTCCAGATTTGACTACATTTATCTTATAGCCTGAACCTTGAATAAAGTGGGCTACCCGCCCTATTACCTATCCCTTTGCATGTTGAAGCTCGTCTATTGCACTATGAACTTCTAAAAGCTGTTTATCTTGTACACACTACAATTGGGTAATCATTCATACATGATGGCAAGCGTAACACACATTTATCCATGTTCATCCTTCATTTCAGTGATTATCCCAGGAGGTTCTGGGTACCCACATATTTTGTAAGTTATTATCTATGTGCTTGCTTTCCAGGTGTTCAGTAGTTTTTGTGCTCATGTCTCACTAGAGACAGATTGAACAGGCTTAACCTTCAGCCACTTATAATCTAATGTTTGACATTGTGCTCTCCCAATATTGGTCTACAGTATACTCCATGCTCATAATGTGTTATTTGTATGTTACTGGTCCAGCTACATTGCCACTGTGTTCCTTCATGTTCCCCCATCACGTTGTTGACACTTTGGGTGTGTTCACTGCATTTGGCCAATACCTTGCCCCACATCTTTAGTCCATTCAATTTATTTAGTACTCTCTCACTTTATTTAGGATCCTCCAGCACCCCGTGCATGATAACACGCGAGATTCAAAAATGGCTGCCGCGTCTATTTGGGTGCCTAGCAACTGCTAACACAAGCTGTGAATGTGCAGTAGAGGTGCATTAGTCAAAAATGTATTGCGCAGGCGCAAGGACTCTGAGTAAAGATGACCGACCGGATTGCTCAAAATGGCCGGATCAGCACATTAGAGGTCACTGGAGCTTAGGTTTGACGGGCTTTCACCTGATTTAATTGATTTTTGTTTTAGGAATTAGCTTCACCTGGTTTTAGGGGTATATATGTGTCACATAATCATCCCCTCACTGCACCACCTTGAGAAAGGTCCCATCGGGGACCGAAACATCGGTTACCTGTTTGTTTATATTATAAAACTATTTACCTGCTTTATCTGAGAGTGCTGTCCTTTGATTTCGTGTGAACGGTATCGTATGAGATATATATATATATATATATATATATATATATATATATATATATATAACACTGTGTGCTCATTTGCATGTCATTTCCCAGAATCCCTTGCTGCAGTGTAAGTGCTGTATGCTGGGTGATAATGGGGAAAGGCGGGGTTGCAGACGAGCATACAGATATATATATATATATATATATACACATATACCTGTATACACACACACACACACACTCACACTCTTTAAGTTATGGTGGGTGAAAAAGGCAACAAAAAACCTCCACCGTTAGCATATAGCCAATAATATACACAGTGTGTGTGTATGCACCATTTTCATAATTTTGGCTCTGTACACCACCACAATGGATTTGAAATTAAACAGCCGAGATGCAATAGAAATGCAGACTTTCAGCTTTAATTCGAGGGGTTGAACAAAAACATGGTATGAATCATTTAGGAATTGCAACCATTTTCACGCACAGTCCCCTTATTTCAGTGGCTCAAAAGTAATTGGACAAATTAACACAATCATAAATAAAATGTTCATTTTTAATACTTTGTCGAGAATCCTTTGCAGGCAATGACTGCTTGAAGTCTGGAACGCATGAACATCACCAAACGCTGGGTTTCCTCCTTTGTGATGCTTTGCCAGGCCTTTACTGCAGCTGTCTTCAGTTGTTGTTTGTTTGTGGGTCTTTCTACCTTAAGTTTTTTCTTCAGCAAGTGAAAGGCATGCTTGATCGGGTTGAGATCAGGTGATTGACTCGGCCATTGCAGAATATTCTACTTCTTTGCCTTAAAAGCTCCTGGGTTGCTTTCGCAGTATGTTTGGGTCATTGTCCATCTATAAAGTGAAGCGCTGTCCAATCAATTTAGCTGAATTTGTCTGAATCTAAGCAAACAATATATCCCTATACACTTCAGAATTCATCCGGCTGCTTCTGTCTTCTGTCACATCATCAATAAACACTAGTGACCCAGTGCCTTTGTAAGCTATGCATGCCCATGCCATCACACTGCCTCCACCGTGTTTTTACAGATGATGTGGTATGCTTCGGATCATGAGCTGTTCGAAGCCTTCTCTATACTTTTTTCTTCCCATCATTCTGTTACAGGTTGATCTTAATTTCATCTGTCCAAAGAATGCTGTTACAGAACTGAGCTGGCTTTTTTAGATATTGTTTGGCAAAGTCTAATCTGGTCTTTCTATTCTTGAGACTTATGAATGGTTTGCACCTTGTGGTAAACCCTCTGTATTTGCTCTCGTGATGTCTTCTCTTTATGGTAGACTTGGATAAGGATATGCCTACCTCCTGGAGAATGTTCTTCACTTGGCTGGATGTTGTGAAGGGTTTTTTCTTTACCATGGAAAGGATCCTACGATCATCCACCACTGTTCCGTGGACGTCCAGGCTTTTTTTGTTGCAGAGCTCACCAGTGCGTTCTTTTTTTCTCAGACTGTACCAAACTGTTGATTTGGCCACTCCTAATGTTCCTGCTATCTCTCTGACGGATTTACTTTTTTTTTTGCCGCCTAAGGATGCCCTGTTTAACTTGCATTGAGAGCTCCTTTGACCGCATGTTGTGGGTTCACAGCAACAGCTTCCAAATGCGAATGCCACACCTGGAATCAATGCCAGACCTTTTACCTGCTTAATTGATGATGAAATAACGAAGGAATAGCCCACACCTGTCCATAAAACCGCCTTTGAGTCAATTGTCCAATTACTTTTGGTCCCTTGAAAAAGAGGGGGTTACATATTAAAGAGATGTAATTCCTAAACTCTTCCTCCAATATGGATGTGAATACCCTCAAATTAAAACTGTTAGACTGCACTTTAAGCCCATATTCATTATTTAACTGTAACTTGAATTTATTTTGGTACACAGGCAACATAACAAAACTTGTATCAGTGTCCAATTATTTCCGGACCTAACACATATACATACATACATACATACATACATACATACATACATACATACATATATCAGCCGGCACTCCAAATACAGAGACAATGGTGCGGTGCATATCCTATAGCAATCAACAACCAAATATTGTCAGCCACCAAAAGGGCAGACAAAGGACAGCACTCAATGGTATCAGAAAAATCTTGTAATAAAGTGAACAAGCAGCACAAACATGACCTACGTCTCGGTCCTCGTAGGACCTTCCTCAGGGTGGTGCTAAAGACAACTGGCCATGGAGTCCCTTAAATACCCATAAACCCTAACCCAAAAGTTACCAACAGACCAACTGATTGGCCGTGAAAGGAGTCCTGTGATTTACCCCGCCGCCTCCGCCGTCGCGCTGATGACGTCATTGGAACAGCTGTGTAAACACCGTGAGTAGGCTGCTGTGTGCGCTGGTCAGCTCAACACCCAATCAACACCGCATGCGGTACATTGATGATATTTTCCTGCTATGGGATGGCACTTTTGGGGAACTTGGACTATTCTTGGAATATTTGAACAATATTTGAACAATATTCCCTCCAATATTCGGTTCACAATGACGCACTCGGAAATGGAAGTGGTGTTTCTGGATACCGTAGTATACAGAGACGCAGATTCCTTACTGACGAGGATCCACCACAAGACGACTGACAAGAATACCTTACTCTTGGCCAGCAGTCATCACCCTCCATCGTTGAAGAAGGGGTTACCTTACTCACAGTTCTTGAGGGTAAGGAGAGTGACCAGTGTCATCATAGATTGTGAAAAGGCACTAGTGAGCATGGCACGACGATTCTTGGACCATGACTATGACAGCAAAGAGATTCACGCAGCACTTGAGAAAGCCAAATTGATCCCACGAGAGCAATTGCTGAAACCCACCACAAAATCACTAACAATGGATATATTTCACGTGGCAAGTACCTACAGCACTGCCTCAGGATTGATTAAATCGGGTATACAGAGACACTGGCATATATTGGCCAACGATAAGAAGATTGGGGAACATTTCAATACCCTCTGCTGTTTTGCTACAGGCGAGGGCGCAATATTGGAGACTCCCTCGTACAAACGGACCCTGTAACCAAATACACAAATACCGCAAATTGGCTGACTAGGTCCCCTGGTGTCTACAAATGCCATGGTTGTACCAACTGCCAGTATATGATCTTAGGCAAACAGTATACACATCCCCACAGTGGCAAAACCATAAAAATCAAGGATTTTCTCAACTGCGAGAGTCGCTATGTGGTGTATTTCATCCACTGTCCTTGCGGACTTTACTATGTGGGCAAAACCACACGCATGTTAAAGGAAAAGATGTGCATGCACAGATCCTCAATCAGGAAAGCATTGCTGGAACCTACTGATAGTGATGATTCACAATTACAACCCGTGGCAAGACATTTAAAAAAATTTAGACAGCCTTGCGACGATGCAATGTATGCCTATACTGCATGTATCTACACGGGGTGGCGATAGGGGCACGTTGTTGTTACAACTGGAAACAAGGCTCATCTTTGAATTCAGCACCATGGCTCCAAGGGGGCTCAATGAAGATTTCAAGCTTGGGTGTTTTCTTTAAATGACTACTTAATGCATTACTGAATATGTTTTTCTCACTTTGACCCCTTCTTTTAACTCACTCTTTTCTCTTGCTTTTTCTTTTCCTTTCATTCCCCCTTCTTTTTCTTTTTTCTCCCCTTTTTCTATACCCCCATATATTTTTTTCCCCTCTCTTATTCATTTCTTCTTCCCTTCCTTTTTCTGTAGTCCCCTCTGTCATGGGAGAGGGGGTTTGGCCCGGTATTAAAAGGGTTACACCCCATTTGGCCACCCCCTGCTCTCACTAGGGAGGCAAGGGGTTAACTGGACTGTGGTCCAGAAGTGTGGTTTTACCTTGCAGCAACATCTAAATGTGTTTATTTCCCCTTGTATAATGTATTGTCACCATGTCAGTGTCTGCACCACACACACTGGGATCCATCCGGGAGGAGAAGGGTTAATAGTTTGAAAGTGATTATAGCCCTTTGTTCCAGGTTCCCGCCTTTTCAGGCTCAATTTTGCAGAGTCCCATAGGTCGCCATTGCAGCTCCATTCATTTCAATGGCGGATCTAGCGGTTTTGGGCCTGTTTCCAGTGAAGACCAGCAGGTGGCGTCCGAGAGGAGGAGCGGCGGTTTCCCATTGTAAGTCAATGGGGCCATTGACTTCAATGAGGATTCCTCGATGCCGATCTCCAGGAACAGGTTGTCAGCCATCCAAACCGCAAAACCGCAGATGCGAACATAATGTCTTTGAAAAGAGCTTTATCACTGAGTTCAAGGTCAACGACAATTGGCGTGGGAATCTTAGGTTCTAGGGCACCCAGAAATAAACTTATTTTTGCCCCTAGCCCCTAGGAACCCCCACACATGACCCCCATCGTGTCCGGGAATGAGGGACCCCCGTGAAGGGTCGAACACATGAAGCGGGTCGCGCCATTGACTCCAATGGAGGTCCCATTGATTCCAATGGCGGCGTTGGCCCATGCATTGTCTATGGCGACGCCGGCCATTGATTCCAATGGGGAAAAGCCGCGTGGCGTTAAAACGGCTAAGTCCAAAAGTGCAGGTCCATATCTCCGGTTCTGTGAGGACCAGAGGGCTGGGATTAGGTTCACATGCAGTCACCGTTCCGGCTTGACTGCATGGCTATTTCCAGCCCTCTCCGAACAACCAGACGGAGTATGGGCAAATGTAAAGAACTGTGGTTTTTCCATAGACTTCAACGTCGGAGTGCCCCATTGAAAGCCTATGGCGGTGGAGCCCGTTGGTTTCAATGGGAAACAAGTGAAACGCAGAGATTCATTTTTAAGCGGAGAATCCTGTATTAAAATAAAAAGGTTTTAAAGTGCATTAGTGTATCTCTGGTTCTGGGGGTCTCAGAGAGCTGAAACTAGGCCACAATGGAGAGTCAGTTCCGGCAGGAAAGACTGGCAGGTTTCAGCCCACTGGGCCCAACAGAACGGATTATTTTAATATATGAATGTCTGAATTGTATTTTGGGTCTTGTATGAAAACTAGGAACCCATCTGCTATGTTAATGGTCAGGATGGCAGACCAGTTGTCTATCATAATCCCTCTGATCAAAGGCTGACCGCTCTGATTGTATACAATAGGGCGGAGGAACAAAGGGCCTGAGTGGTCTATAAGTGTCATAATTCACTCTTGCAGATAGGGGAGTTCCTAACTACAAAGGAATCTTCTAGACAGCCAGGCGCCCCAAGGTTAAGGGATAGGGCTGAGATTGCATATAAACGAGGATCTGCCTATACCCATGGTCTTCGTGTATTTTCGTGATGTCTACATCTGAACCTGTATTGTGGAAGAAATTGCCAATCCTGTATCCTGATGGCTTTCTTGTCCAAACCCCTTAAGTAAGTGTATATTTTGCCTGTTATTTGTATATCTTGTGTGTTCACCTTTTTCAAGGAATAAATTATATTTTATCATATCTCAGTCGTGTTCAGTTCAACCCAGATATTTTGGTGTATATTATAACTTGTCATAAGTTACCGTGACACCCTCTCCTTCCTTTCTTTTTCTTTTTCTCCTTTTCCCTGTTTCTGGAATTACCTTTCTCCTTGTTAATTCTATAGCCTTTGGCTAGTCCTGTTTTGACTAACACCATTCATTACCTTTCATTGTGGTCTTATTATGAATATGACTTGCTGGTTTTATATTGCACCATTAGTCTTACTTTCTATGCCCTCATCGTAGTGTTATTCATGTTTTTTAAACGGATTCTTTCACCCTTTATTCACGGTTGTTTTTCACTACTTTACAGATTACCCAAGGGGGCCCCCTCCGCTGTCGTGATGGGTTCTCAGCACCAAAGATTGGCTGGATCACACTGCACACTCTTTGTTTATGTTTATGACTTAGGCTAAGGCCCCAGTACCTCCACTGCATGCGTGCCCGCGAGACTGGTGGCGTTTGCAGCCAATTCCTCGGTCTGCAGTGAGCTGCAGGAAAAGAGACCGGGGGGGGGGGAGGCGTGGCGGGGGAGTGACGGGGGTGCGGCCATGACGTCACCCGGAAGGTTCGCCCTCATTGGCTGAACCGCCGGGGGGCATGGCTTAGCGCTCCGTCGCGAGTTTTGCTCTCAATTCCATTGAGAGCAGGAGCAACTCTCGCCACAGCTGTGCGTCCCCCCTCGCAGCGGGCCCGGCGCCATTGAGGGGAGGGCTCTCGTCCCTGTAGCATCTGCCACAGCGGGTGCTGCAGTAGCCAGCGGGGACCAGGCCTTATGGGGGGACACGATCGCGTCGTCTGGTTGCCAGGGCTGCCGGTGCCGCCTCTGATAACAGCAGTCTGCTCACGCATACTCAGTCATACCGCTCCATGGATATTTCCCCTACAGAGGCACACAGCGGCTCGGCGGACATCAGTGCAGCTACCTAGCAAAACAGGACGCTGCCTCTCCCCCCCGGCATGATTGGGTGTTGAGCTGACCGGCGCGCGCAGCAGCCTACTCACTGTGTTTACACAGCTGTTCCAATTACGTTATCAGCGCGACGGCGGAGGCGGCGGGGTAAATCACAGGACTCCTTTCACGGCCAATCAGTTGGTCTGTTGGTAACTTTTGGGGTAGGGTTTATGGGTATTTAAGGGACTCCATGGCCAGTTGTCTTTAGCACTATCCTGAGGCAGGTCCTACGAGGACCGAAACGTTGGTCATGTTTGTGCTGCTTGTTCACTTTATTACAAGATTTTTCTGATACCATTGAGTGCTGTCCTTTGTCTGCCCTTTTGGGGGCTGATACACACACACACACACACACACACACACACACACACACACATATATATATATATATACACACACACATATATATATATATATATATATATCTCAAAGGGAAATATTACTGTATGCTCATTTGCATGTCTTAGACAGGTCTGCAACCCTGCCTTTCACCATTATCACACAGCACACAGCACTTCCACTGCAGCAAGGGATTCTGGGAAATTACATGCAAATGAGCACACAGTGCCACAGTGCTAAGTGAGATTGGTGTGGGTTTGTTTCTTCAGCTACTTCACTAGGGGTTGGGCTGTACCTGTTGGTAAGCAGGAGGTTCTGAGTGCTCCTCGATGTTGTGGGGAGAAACAGGACAGGATCACAGGTTACCTTAGCTCTTGCTTGGTGCAGCGCCTCCAGTCAGCATGGATCCTCTGTGATGGCAGGGAATGGCCCATATTGACACCTCTTCTTCTTTTAGCAGACAGTGATTTACACTCCTTTATATTTTCTTGGTCTTTATTGCATGCAGATTACATAACAGAGCCAGTATATTCTTCCATTCTAACTGTTCCCTGACTAAGGCTTTTGGCCCAGGTCAGGCCTGTTGGATCCCTCCTCACATCTCCTTATGAGATGGAGGGCAGATGTTGCTCACTCCACAGAGGGAGGAGAGAGAATGACAAGGACCCAGAATTTAGGAAAGTGCCAATATTGATATCCATGGGGAGTGGCTGTATCTCTGACTCATAACAAGCCATATCTGGATACTGATAGGCCCTCACATCCAGTGTGTGGTCCAATCAGTACCCACCCCTCAGGTTGGCACTCTCTGGCTGTTGCTAAGGCCCGCCCTTGGATACATATCCAAGTCTGCAAAAGCACACAAGGCCTTAGGACGGAATTATCCCATCCACTGCCTGCACCTAACAGGGCTTACATTGGTAGGGCCCAGGAAAAAGACATAGCGGCCGGGAGGTTATGCTATATTCTCCCCCTGGTAAAAATTCCAACGTTCCCGCTTGGACTACAGTAGGTATAACACTACCTTACTGTGCAACAACCAATAATAACATAACATGAATGCAACAAACATTTGCACATTCATGGCAACACAACAGTAACATTGCAATAATTCGGTAGGGCTACCTCAATAGTAGTGAGCCAGATCAGGTTTCATCACCATTCCCTGACTATCAGGCACTCTTATGGAAGAGAAAAAGAAAACGTCACGGCAGACCACAATTCAGGGGTCCCTAACACTAATATAAATTCTTAATAACCTGTGTAATAACAGGAACTTGTTTGCTTGCAGGATGGTTGTGACATCTCTAATACAGAGTGCCTTTCCTGGTAATGTACAGGTTAATAAAGGCTTCAATCAGACTTAGAACTTTGCAACTAATATTGACAGATTTACTATGAATCATTCTTCCTGTTATTACACAGGTTATTAAGAATTTATATTAGCGTTAGGGACCCCTGAATTGTGGTCTGCCGTGACGTTGGCTCAGGGGCTTACAACAATTTTGGCCAAAAATGTCAAACTAAAAGACCATTTTACTTAATAGATATTTATACATATATATTTAGGCACTGTACCGTGTATGATTTTCACTGTGGATGTGCTAAAAAACTGATCTTTGTCTGTGTGTTTAATGTTGCTGTCTCTGGTTTTAAAATATTATTGCCATGCTCAGTAGCACTCCTCTGACATTCATATGCTTATATATGTTTTGGTTATTTTGGGGGTTCATAGGAGCTTGTTAGGTGTCCAGTATACTCTTATGGAATAGCCTCATTTGTTCCAGATGAAGAGATATACTCTCCCTATCCTTGTGGATATTACGCCCCACATTCCATACTTTTATCAACCTACAGTGGCACCAACTTTATTCTAACTCGGCTAGCTCCGCGAATTTCAGATTATCCACTGTTATCTGCGGTTTTGTGTCGTTTTCTCCTGGGTGTATTGCGTTATTTTCGCGGCTGTGATTTAAGCATTTTATTCCGCTGACAGCAATCTGCAATGCTGTTGTAAAAACTCATGGGGGCGTTTGCGAGCTGTTGTCTTTGAAGCCGAAAATTCAGGAATTGTAATGCACGTATATACTGTATATATACAGTAATACTGTATAACAATGCACATCAAGATACTATAGGCCACCCCTGCGAATGTGTTTGCAGACAGAGAGAGATCCGCTGCTCTCTCTGCGCAAACTCGGCACATTAAAAATTATTTAAATACATTTTTATTCATACTGAGATGTCAGAGGGTCTCCGGGCTTACCGCGTTGGTTTCAGGTCCGGGACCCCCTGCTTCCCAAATACAGGCCCCTTTATGAGGTGCCGGTATCCCTTTGCATTAAAGGTCCCGATCACATCATGACCGCGGCATGTAAACCAAGCAGAGGGATACCGGCACCCCATAAGGGGCCTGTATCTCGGGAAGCAGGGGGTTCCGGACCTTAACCACAGCAGTTCAGCTCCGGAGACCCCCTGCACATCTACAGTATGAATAAACACATATATAATAAACACTCTTCCTTACCTTGCGGCTATGGCTACGGTAACAAAGCAGCCTGACTGATTTTTTAATAATTTGTACAGTGAGCAGGGGGTTCCCTGAGCCACAATCAAAGCTCCTGCACAATATTATTAAAACAAGAATGCTGCTTCATTGACCATAGCTGATAGCCCTAGGCAATGAAGGTGGTTAACCCACTGTGCCCGCTTTTATTGTGGGTATGGGGGTGGGTGAAGAGGGTATTTGGCCCTTGGTGTGAGTTTAGGACTTGCGGGGGGGTTGCGGGTGCACTTAACCCCTTCACGGCCGTAGCAGTTAATACCGCTACGGTCATGAAGGGTTAACCCTCCCGCTACCCCCACCCGCAAGCCCTAAACAACCATCGTTGGGGCTAATAGCCCCTTCACCCACCCCCGCTACCACAATAAAAAAATTCACACAACACAGCAAGCCCGCCCAAAAATAATAAAATACTGAATATAAATAAATTTAAAATACATTTTATTCATAGTTAGATGTGCAGGGGGTCTCCGGAAGCTGAAGCGCTTTGGTTTAGGTGTGGGGAACCCCCTGCTTCCCGAGATACAGGCCCCTTTAGGGGGTGCCGGTATCCCTCTCTTTGTTTACATGCCGCGTTCACGTGATCGGGACTTTAATGCAGAAGGATACCGGCACAACCAATGCAAGGAGAAAAGACATCAGCAATGATCTTAGAGAAGCAATTGTTGCTGCCCATCAATCTGGGAAGGTTACAAGGCCATTTCCACACATTTAAAGTCCATCATTCTACAGTGAGAAAGATTATTCAAAGTGGAAAACATTCAAGACAGTTGCCAATCTTCCAGGAGTGGACGTTCCAGCAAATTCACCCCAAGTCAGACCGTGCAATGCTCAGAGAAATTGCAAAAAAACCAAGAGTTTACATCTCAGAGTCTACAGGCCTCTAAGCAGGTTAAATGTTAAGGTTCATTACAGTACAATTAGAAAAAGACTGAACAAGTATGGTTTGTTTGGAGGTTGCCAGGAGAAAGCCCTTCTCTCTAAAAAGAACATGGCAGCCCGGCTTAGGTTTGCAAAGTTGCATCTAACAAACCCAAGACTTTTGAACAATGTCCTTTGGACAGACGAGACCAAAGTGAGATAATTGGGCCATAATGCACAGCGCCACGTTGGCGAAAACCAAACACAGCTATCAGCACAAACTCTTCATACCAACTGTAAAGCACGGTGGGTGGAGGGGTGATGATTTCAGCTGTTTTGCAGCCACAGGACCTTGAATCTTGCAGTCATTGAGTTCGACCATGAACTACTCTTTATCCCAAGTATTCTAAAGTCAAATGTGAGACCATCTGTCCTGACATGCAAGCTTGCCCGAAATTGGTCATGCACCAGGACAATGATCACCAGCAAATCTAAACAAATGGCTGAAAAAGAAAGAATCAAGGTGTTGCAATGGCCCCACTCAAAGTCCAGACCTCAACCTGAATAAATGCTGTGGCTGGACCTTAAGAGATCTGTGCATAAACAAATGCCCACAATCCTCAATGAACTGAGCACAACATTGTAATGAAGAGTGGCCAAACCTCAACAACTATGTGAGAGACTGATAAAGTCATACACAAAACGATTACTTTCAAGTTATTGCTGCTAACACGGCCCCACAGACAATCATGGGGCGCTGGACAAATGAAAGGAGCAGCCCCCCCTCCCCTCCGAACCATAGCGCACCTACCGTGCAACTTTTATTTAAAACTGTTTTCTCCTATTTTGATACAGACAAAAACATTGCAATGCAATCTGTTTTATTTTTATATTTCAACAAAAGCCTGCCTGGGTAGGTGAGTGGTGAGTGGATGACAGTGACTGGGAGGTTGGTGATTGATTGACTGAGTGGGTGGGTTAGTGGCTACTGTGTTTTAGTGACTAGACTGGGTGGGTGGATTATTGACAACTGTGGTGTTTGGGTGAGTGACTGGGTGGTGTACTGGGTGGGGGTTTTGGGTAGTTAGTGACTGACTGGTGGGTGGGTTAGTGACTGACTGAACGGGTTGTGACTTTTAGGCGACTTTAGTGACTGGGTGAGTGGTTTGGACTTTAGTCACTGGGTGGATTAGTGACATTTGTGACTTGGATTGTGGGTTATGTGACTGGGGTTTAGTGACTGACTGGTGGTTAGTGACTGACATTTACTGACTGGTTGAGTGACAGCGACAGGGTGGGTGACAGCGACTGGGTGGGAGGGGGGTGACAGCGACTGGGTGGGTAGTGGGTGACAGCGACTGGTGACTGGTGGTGCGCGCGGTGACTGAGTGGTGACAGCGCTGGGTGACTGAGTGGGTGACGCGAACTGGGGTGACGCGATGGGTGAGCAGCGACTGGGTGACTGAGTGGGAACAGCGACTGGGTGACTGAGTGTGGGTGACGCGACTGGGTGACGAGTGTTGACAGCGACTGGGTGACTGAGTGGGTGAACAGCGACTGGGTACTGAGTGGGTGACGACGACTGGGTGACTGATGGGGTGACAGCGACTGGTTGACTGATTGGTGACAGCGACTGGGTGACTGGTGGGTGACAAGCACTGGGTTGAGAGATGTGGGTGAAGCGGACTGGGGATGAGAGACACAGCGACTGGGTGTGAGAGACAGAACAGCGATGGTGGTGGAGACAGACAGCGACGGGTGGTGAGAGACAGACAGCGACTGGGTGGGTGAGAGACAGACGCGACTGGGTGGGTGAGAGACAGACATGCGACGGTGGGGGTGAGAGACAGACAGCGACTGGGTGGTGAGAGACAGACAGCGACTGGGTGGTGCGAGACAGACAGCGACTGGGTGGGTGAGAGCACAGTACGTGCCGGGTTGGGGTGAGGAACATACAGTGACTGGGTGGGTGAGAAGACAGACAGTGACTGGGTGGGTGAGAGACAGACGCCAGTTACAGTGGGTGGGTGAGAGACGACAGTGACTGGGTGGTGAGTAGACAGACAGTGACTGGGTGGGTGAAGTGGACAGAACGTGACTGGGGTGGGTTAGTGAGGATACGACAGTGACTGGGTGGGTGAGAGACAGACAGTGACTGGGTGGGGTGAGTGGGAGACAAACAGTGACTGGGTGGGTGAGGAGACACTGACTGGGTGGGTGAGTGGGAGACAGACATGACTGGGTGGGTGAGAGACAGACAGTGACTGGGTTGGTGTGAGAGACAGACAGTGACTGGGTGGGTGGGTGAGAGACAGACAGTGACTGGTGGTGTGGGGGTGAGGACAGAACGTGACTGGGTGGTGAGAGACAGACAGTGACTTGGGTGGGTGAGTGAGAGACAACAGTGACTGGGTGGGTGAGTAGAGACGACAGTGACTGGGTGGGTGGTGAGAGACAACAGTACTTGGGTGGGGATGAGAGACAGACGTTGACTGGGTGGGGTGAGTGAGAAGACAGACAGTGACGGGTGGGTGAGTGAGAGCAGACAGTGACTGGGTGGGTGGAGTAGAGACAGACAGTGACTGGGTGGTGGTGAGAGACAGACAGTGACTGGTGGGGGTGAGAGACGCCATGACTGGGCTGGGTTTGAGTGACAGTGACTGGGTGGGTGGATGACGGTGACAGTGGACTGGGTGGGTGAGCAGATGACGGGTGTGTGCAGTGACTGGTGAGGGTGACAGTGACTGGGTGGGTGACAGTGATGTGAGGGAGCAGTGACTGGGTGGGTGAGCAGTGACTGGCTGCTGGGTGGGGTGACAGTGACTGGGTGGTGTGACAACGTGACTGGTGGGTGAGCAGACTGCTGGGTGGTGATGAGCAGATGACTGGGTGGGGGTGAGACAGCATGACTGGGTGGGTGACAGGACTGGGTGGGTGTGAGACAGACATGACTGGGTGGGTGACCATTGACGGGTGGGATGACAGACAGTTGACTGTGTTTGGGTGACATGACTGGTTGGGATGACACTTGCACTGGGGTGGGTGGGACAGATGACATGGGTGGGTGACGACTGGTGAGGGTACAGTGACGTGGGTGTACGAGTGACTGGGTGGGTGACAGTGACTGGTGGGTGAGTGGGCTGACAGAGTGGGAGAGTGACTGGTGGGTGAGTGAACCACGTGACTGGGTGGGTGGACATGTGACTGTGGGTGACACACTAGTGACTGGGTGGGGTCGACGTGTGACATGACAGGATGGGTGCAGTGACCTGGGTGGGGGGTGACAGTGACTGGGTGGTGACATGACTGGTTGAGAGTGACAGTGACTGGGTGGGTGGGGTGACAGTGACTGGGTGGGTGAACAGTGACTGGGTGGGTGACAGTGACTGGGTGGGTGACATGACTGGGTGGGTGACAGTGACTGGGTGGTGACAGTGACTGGGTGGGTGACAGTGACTGGGTGGGTGTGACAGTGACTGGTGGGTGATGGACAGTGACTGGGTGGGGGTACAGTCTGGGTGGATGACAGTGACTGGGGGGGGTGGGGTGGGACAGTGACTGGGTGGGTGTGAGTGACTGGTGTGGACAGTGACTGGGTGGTGACAGTGACTGTGGTGGTTTACAGTACTTGGTGTGTTGACAGTGACTGGGTGGGTGACCAGTGACTGGGTGGGTGACAGTGACTGGTGGGGGACAGTGACTGGGTGGGATGACAGTGTGACTGGGTGGGTGACCAGTGCTGGTGTTGACGTGGTGGGTGCACGTGACTGGGGTGGGGACTTGACTGGGTGGGTGACAGTGACTGGGTGGGTGACACTTGACTGGGTGGGTGACAGTGACTGGGTGGGTGACGGACTGGGTGGGTACTGGGTGGGTGACAGTGACTGGGTGGTTGACAGTGACCTGGGTGGGTGACAGTGACTGGGTGGGGTGACTAGGACTGGGGTGGGTGACGTGACGGTGGGCTGACGTGACAGTGGGTGGGGGACGTGACAGTGACTGTGGTGGGTGACAGTGACTGGGTGGGTGACAGTGACTGGGTGGGTGACAGTGACTGGGTGGGTGACAGTGACTGGGTGGGACGTGACGTGACCTGGTGGGTTACAGTGACTGGGTGTGGTTGACAGTGACTGGGTGGGTGACAAGTGGGACTGGGTGGGTGACAGTGACTGGGTGGGTGACAGTGACTGGGTGGTGACGTGACTGGGTGGGTACGTGACGGGTGGGTGACAGTGACTGTTGGGTGTGACAGTGACTGGGTGGCTGACAGTGACTGGTGGGGTGACAGTGACTGGGTGGGTGACAGTGACTGGTGGTGGTTGACAAGTGGGACTGGGTGGGGGTTACAGTGACTGGGTGGGTGACAGTGACTGGTGGGTGACAGGGTGACATGACTGGGTGGGTGACAGTGGACTGGGTGGGTGACAGGTGGGACAGGAACTGGTGTGTGACTGGGGTTGACAGTTGACTGGGTGGGTGACAGTGCTGGGGTGGGTGACGAGTGACTGGTGGGTTACAGTGACTGGGTGGGTGACAAGTGACTGGGTGGGTGACAGTGACTGGGTGGGTGACAGTGACTGGGGGTGGGGTGAACAGTGGGGGGGTGACAGTGCTGGGTGGGTGACAGTGACATGTGGGGTGGATGACGTGTGGGGACATGACTGGGTGGGTGACAGTGACTGGGTGGGTGACTGACGAAGTGACTGGGTGGGTGACAGTGAACTGGTGGGTGACGTGACGGGGTGGGTGACAGTGACGTGGGTGGGTGACAGTGACTGGGTGGGTGACAGGACTGGGTGGGTGACAGTGACTGGGTGGGTGACGTGACTGGGTGGGTGACAGTAACCTGGGTGGGTGACAGTGACTGGGGGGGGTTGACAGTGGACTGGCGGGGTGACAGAGTGTACTGGGTGGGTGACAGTGACTGGGGTGGGTGACAGTGACTGGGGGGGTGACACTTTGACTGGGTGGGTGACAGTGACTGGGGGTGGGTGACAGTGACTGGGTGGGTGACAGTGACTGGGTGGGTGACAGTGACTGGTGTGGGTGCATACTGGTGTGGTTTGACAGTGACTGGGTGGGTGACGTGACTGGGTGGGTGAACGTGACTGGGTGGGTGACAGTGACTGGGTGGTGACAGTGACTGGGTGGGTGACGTTACTGGTGGTTGACAGTGGCTGGTGGGTACAGTGACTGGGTGGGTGACAGTGACTGGGTGGGTGACAGTGACTGGGTGGGTGCCAAGTGACTGGGTGGTGACAGTGACTGGGTGGGTGACAGTGACTGGGTTGGCTGTGACAGTGACTTGGTGGGTGACAGTGACTGGGTGGGTGACAGTGACTGGGTGGGTTACAGGGACTGGGTGGGTGACAGTGAACTGGGTGGGTGACAGTGTACTGGTGGGTGACGTGATGGGTGGTTAAGTCTGGGTGGAGTGACACTGGTGTGACTTACTGGTGGGTGGTACTGGTGGTGACAGTGACTGGTTGGTGACGTGACTGGGTGGTGAGATTTGGTTGGCAGACTGGTGCGTGACTGGGTGGGTGACAGTGACGGGTGGTGAGTACTGGGGTTGACAGTATGGGTACTGGGGTGGGTGACATGACTGGGTGGGTGACACGTGACGGGTGGAGTTGACGTGACTGGGTGGGTGACAGTGGCTGGGTGGGTGACGTGACTGGGTGGTGACAGTGACTGGGTGTGTGACATGACTGGGTGTGGTGACAGTGCTGGATTGCTGGGTTGGTGTGACGTGACTGGGGTGTGTGAAGTGCTGGGTGGGTACAGTGAGCTGTGGGTGACAGTGACTGGGTGGGTAATACGGTGGGACAGTTCTGGGGGAACAGTACTGTGTGGGCTGTGGACATTGACTGGGTGGGTGACGTGAGGTGGTGCTGACGGGTGCAGTTGGGTGGGGCAGACTGGGACGTGGATGGTGGGTGACAGTGACTGGTGGTGAGTGCGGTGGTCAAGTGACCTGGGTGGTGACTGACGGTGTACGTGACTGGGTGTGGTGACATTGCTGGTA
>WSYH01000434.1:64326-92016 GCA_036426205.1 Ascaphus truei
AACTGAGCTTTGTCTGTGTTTTATGTGCTGTCTCTGGTTTTAAATATATATTGCCATGCTCAGTAGCACTCCTCTGACATTCATATGCTTATATATATGTTGTGGTTATTTTGGGGGTTCAATAGGAGCTTGTTAGGTGTCCAGTATACTCTTATGGAATAGCCTCATTTGTTCCCAGATGAAGAGATATACTCTACCCTATCCTTGTGGATATTACGCCCCACATTCCATACTTTTATCAACCTACAGTGGCGACCAACTTTATTCTAACTCGGCTAGCTCCGCGAATTTCAGATTATCACGGTTATCTGCGGTTTTGTGTCGTTTTCTCCCTGGGTGTATTGCGTTATTTTCGCGGCTGTGATTTAAGCATTTTATTCCCGCTGACAGCAATACTGCAATGCTGTGTAAAAACTCATGGGGGCGTTTGCGAGCTGTTGTCTTTGAAGCCGAAAAATTCAGGAATTGTAATGCAGTATATACTGTATATATACAGTATATACTGTATAACAATATGCACATCAATGATACTATAGGCCACCCCCTGGCGAGATGTGTTTGCAGCAGAGAGAGATCCGCTGCTCTCTCTGCGCAAACATCGGCACATTAAAAATTATTTAAAATACATTTTTATTCATACTGTAGATGTGCAGAGGGTCTCCGGAGCTTTACCGCGTTGGTTTCAGGTCCGGGGACCCCCTGCTTCCCAAGATACAGGCCCCTTTATGAGGTGCCGGTATCCCTTTGCATTTAAAGGTCCCGATCACATGACCGCGGCATGTAAACCAAGCAGAGGGATACCGGCACCCCATAAAGGGGCCTGTATCTCGGGAAGCAGGGGGTTCCCGGACCTTAAACCACAGCAGTTCAGCTCCGGAGACCCCCTGCACATCTACAGTATGAATAAAACACATATATAAATAAACACTCATTCCTTACCTTTGCGGCTATGGGCTACGGTAACAAAGCAGCATGACTGTATTTTTAATAATATTGTACAGTGAGCAGGGGGTTCCCTGAGCCACAAATCAAAGCTCCTGCACAATATTATTAAAATACAGAAATGCTGCTTCATTACCATAGCTGATAGCCGCTAAGGCAATGAAGGGGTTAACCCACTGTGCCCGCTTTATTGTGGGTAGTGGGGGTGGGTGAAGAGGGTATTTGGCCCTTGGAGCCTCATACGGCCCTGTATCTCTTGAAGCATGGGTCCCCGGACCTGAAAGCACACGGTTCTGCCTCCGGAGTGTCCCCCTGCCTCATTTACACTAGTATTAAAATGTATATTAGATCTCGATCGCTGCCGAGATTTCTCGCGAAGTCTGCCTCTCTCTGTGCAGCTCTCTCTACAGCTGGAACAATCGCCTGGTGAGCCCTTTTAGAGAGGGATCATCACGTCACCGGCTACTGGCCCGTTTTGTGTGGAAGTGTTGGTGGCGCTGATCGGGACAGGGTATCGGGGCTTTATGAATACTGTATAGCAACGGTAAAAAAACCCTGTCAAGCGTAAAACGCCCAAGGGATTTTTTTAAAATATTTTTTTTTTAAGGCTTATACAATAGACCCAATAATATTTTTCTTCCTATTGTGGAGAGATGTGGCGTAATTGCTGTCAAGTCTGTCTATGTCCCCTTCCACCCATTTATGAGTGTAACTAACGCCCTCATTCATCAAGCTCTTGGGTTACAACATGTTTAATACAACCGGTGTTAACTCCAATTCAAACAATGGAAGTCACACATTTTTTTTGCGCTAACCCGTAACATAGAAGAAGTGGCTAATTGTTGAAAAGGATGTCACTATTTTGGAGATGTGGGAAACCCACCTGCTTCCAACCCCCATCTCTTCTAGCTGACGACCCACATTCCCGAGTGGGACAAGGAATCTGTACTCTCCAACATTTGAAATGTACATAAATCATCCAGCTACACAAGGGTTTCATGTAGTATTTGTTCAATATTCACGTTATATATTCAGGGCTCAAGCAAATTTCCATTAGGTCCCAGAGGTCTAAAAATAAAAAGTTACTTCAGAAAAGCATGATTATTTTTCTGGGTTCTCAGGTTGTTGTATACTAACTAGCTTTTTTGGTCTTCACAATTGCTGATTTTCAAGGCACCATATTTTCTGACTGACATGTTTGAAAAAGTTGAATCTTATATAAACCTAGCACCATCAGAGGAGGCACACAGCTGAGTAACATAACTGTTCTCAACGCCAACTTTCTCTTATTTTTGACAGGGTTTTAAGCATAACTCGGGCTGAAAATGGAAAATGTATTGAAGGGTATATCATACACATACTGTAATTGTTAACGATACTCAAACCAGAGAGATAATATCACGGGGCCTGAAACTATCATATTTTTAATTCATGGAACATAATTGACCTAATAACGTAACTGAGATCGCTAAAAAAAAATCATGATAGTTCTCAAAAGCTATCATAACCAAGTAATGTTAGGCATATTGCTAACTTGAAGAATGTGTATTTTGGTATTGATTTCCCATCCCATCGTGTTTCCAATAGAATTGTATGTGCCATGTGGTGGCCCGTGCCCCCCCCCCAATCTCATGTTGGCCCTATCATGGGGAAACTGACCCTGCGTTAAAAAATTGGGTGGTGTTGTGTGCACCTGCTGTTACAGGACTTCCTGTCGTCTCCGCGATGGTATGGGGAATACCCTATGACTGGCTTTCGAGGCTATTGGCTAGTCTACTCCTATTGGTACAACAGCGCCTCCACCTCTTCCAGACCCCCAGTGTTTAGTAGGACGGAGTCTCTGTAACGAAGAACCGTTGCGTGCAGCTCTTCCCCTGGAATGACTCAACTCTCAGACGAGAAGATTCTTTTATCCACTGACTACTTTATTAATTGCCAAGCATGGCAACTGCCCATCTCAGCCAGTCTCTCAGCCCGCTCATCTCATAATTGTCACCCAAGCGAGTCCCTCCAGGACACCACTCCTAGTCAGGGCCCTAGAAGCTGTCCTTTCTCTTCCCTACTCCCTGGTGGAGAGAAGTTATAGGTCTTCCCCTCACCGCTCCCAGTGGAGCTGGCCACAAAACCTGCCAGAGCCCTGGCAGTTTTGCTGGGACAGAGCCCTCTCTCAGGGTGGAGGAGCCTACTAATTCAGGAGTGCTATCCATAATAGTTTCCATAGCAACACCATCTGTGTCCTACTGTAATTGGACAAAGCCTGATGGCCTCTCTTTTCTCATTGAATCGTACTTCACGCAGCACATGTGTTGGGAACAACCCCATGATTCTCCTTGGCAACAACCCTGTAATTACCCAGGGTTATTATTGCACATAGGAGAAATCACTATAACACCCAACTAAACACAGCGGCTCACAAGTACTCATTTACTAAATGAATTTCAGTGCTCCCACTGCATACACTTAAGAAAGTGATCTACCGTTATCTTGTGGACATCCTGTTTATGATCCAGTATTATGGAAAGGGTTACTACTACTATAAAGAAGGACTTAGCTGTACCCCCCTCATTTTTCTATTGAATTGAATTGAATACCCCTGTTCCAATATTATATTCAACACTACTGCATCCATTATTTAAAATCATTACCATTTGTAATAATCACTTGTTACCAATTAGTAGTTTAAACTAAACAGACAATTTACCCATCAAGATTAACCATTGCAGTTAGTAACTGGGTGAGAACTCATTCGTTTTATTTTTGTTTTTATTTCCCTTATCCCCCCCCTCTTTTTTATTACTGTAGGTGCATGAACTGTCAATAAACTGACATGAAAAAATATGAGGTACCACGTACCTAACATTATAAATGATAAGTGAAGTCTATTTTTATCTACTACAAACTATTGAATGCTGCTGGGACAAAGAGCAGATGATGCCTTTCAGAGTTCAGTATCTAAGATTGGGGCGTACTGCACGATAGATAGAGAAGGGACTACGCCCTATTTTGAAAAATACTCCCGAGAAGCTTCTCCTGCGAGAACATGGAGAGATTCATAAAATATCCACTGCAGGTTTCTTTTTAACTTTATAAAAATTGGCCAAACACGTGGAAGATTGGTATTCGCCATGGTATAAATAGGGTGGTATGCAGTGCATAGAGCACTGCAACACGTGAGCTGGCACATTTCAATGCAGAGGGATAACCCGGCACACACCCATAAGAGCCTGTATCTACGGGAAGCTGGTGGTCCCCGACATAAAACCCAACGTGGTTTCATCTCCGGAGACCCCGGCACCTCTAATACTATTCAAGAAATTATATAACAATTAATATAAAACACATCAATCACGCCTACACGCCCCCACCACCCCCCCCCCCCCCCTCTGCCGCAAATCCATACAGTAATCAGTAATGGGCAATAACTGATTATCCAGTATGCGATCATTATTATTTGCCCATTATTAAAACCTGCAGATCGCATCATAAATAAAATAAAAGCTACAGTTTATACTTCCACAAACAGCAGGTCTCCGTCCGTCGTTAGGCTAATAATCACCCACCCCAGAATGACTATACCATCCTATAACCCATTGAGTAGTGTAGTGGTACCTCATACCCATATAATAAATATGGCTCGATAAGCCTCTTACACTCAATGAGCACCCTATAAAATACAGTATAACAAAACATCATAAACACCTAACTATACTACCCCAAACACACTCACTAAATAAATCAGTAGCCAGCAATCCATCAATAGAAGCAATTCACTCCACAATGACTTAATTAAACCATTACCCCAATCAAAACCAATTAATCCCTAAAGCACTCAAATTATATACCTAACACTACACAATATTAACCACATGTAAAACTGAATACCTATTAGTAACCATTAATACACAATAAATACATTTAAACTATCTCTGTAAGTCCATTAAACACTTAGATCTAACATAGATAATACTTTAAGTACAAGCCTGAACCCCGCAACCTGTAATATACATTACCATAAACAAAATCACACAATACCCTCACTCCTGATAATGTATATCAGTACCAAGCGTGTGGAAATTGGTTCCCCACGATCATTGGCTGCCAATACCTTGTGACACAGCGGCCATCTGGATTTACTGACAGTGCATGTTAAAGGTAAACTGAACCGCACAGCCATCTCCTGAATGGCTGCAATCATCCCTTTGAGTCTACGTACTCACAGCAAAAAAAACAAAACATTAACTCTCACATGGTTTTTAACCGCCATAAGTAGGCTGTTTAAGCCATGTGTGAGGGTACACAATGTGAACGGCCCTCCATTTGAGCCTCATAAGCCGACGAGACAGCATCGGCTCGGGATTTACATGGGGTTTTTATGATGACAGATGAAAAAGAAGATACAAGAACAACAACCGAAGTTACAGATGAAAGTATAATGCGGTGATAACTAGAAAGAAAAAAGAATTGTGGGGTACCTGACCGGATCCCTGATGATGAGGCATCGATGCTGTGGAGGCCTCAAGGTACCGTGAGTTCCTCCTGTTACCACCTCTGGGAGTCGGAGCGCACACCGTAAGGGTTCCCCCTACCCCACCCCTGCTCTAATCACCAGAATTTATTTCCTCGTTAATTCTTTTTGTTAGCGAAAGAGTCTAGTATTTTTATGTTGTTTTTTATTTTGTAATTGGTTTGCGCCCTCGGGAGTTGTACACAAGATGACGTCTCCGCTCATCATTCTCGGAGCGGGAATGCCAGTTGGCTACAATCAAGTTTCTCCTCCCCTGCCTCACAGGAAACTACGCCCTTCAGGACTATACAATACATTATTATGTGCCAATTTTTGGGGGGCATTTTCTCACTTGTTTTGATGTGATGTGATTGTTTGTTTAGGTTATGTATTAAAGGTTTTTGCGATTGGTGTTCGCCTTGTACTTAAGTTTATATTATGTTAGCTAATGTGTTGTTATGATACTTCAGAGATAGTTTAATGGTATTTGTCTTTTCTGTAAGTTACATAATAATGTCATGGATGAATTATTGTTTACATTGGTTGTGGGTGTACTATTCATTTGGAGCTCTGCTTTAGCGGATTAATTGGGTTTGATTGGTACCTGTTTATAATAAATTTTGTGTTTAAATTGCCTTCTATTTGATTGATTAGCAGCTGCTACTGGATTTTCTTTAGTGAGGTTGTTTTTTTGGTAGTATAAGTTTACTTTTTATTACTGTGTGTCTGATGTAATTATCTGTATTTTTATTAGGGTGCTCACTGAGTGCTATAGAGGCTATTCATGCCCATATTATTATTATATGGGTATGATGTCCCACTACCTACTCATGGGTATACGGGTGGGTAATTAGTCCAGTCTGGGGTGGGTGCTTTAGGCCTCACGGGTGCAGTGAAGGGTATTAGCCCAAGGATGGGTGGTTGTAAGCTTGCGGGGGGGTAGCGGTTGAGGTTCACCCTTTATTACCTAGGGTAACCCGCTAGGTAATGAGGGTTAACTCGTCAAACCCCTCGCAATGCCTAATACAGCCACTAAGGGCCAAATTCCCTTCCACCCACCCCCGATAGCCACATCTGCAATTGTAACTGTATGTTATACAGCAGTAAGGCCTGGGCACGGGTTGTTTTAACACCCTTCCCATTGCCTGTAGCGGTTATCTGCTAAGGCTAATGAGTTGCTGTACATCAGTTTCCTGCCCCTCGGATGCAAAGCGGGGGGGTGGGCGGGGGTCCCGGAGCTGCCTATTAAGTGGCTAATCAGCTCCAGAAGACCCCGGGCATCAATTCCGAGGCAGGAAAGGTGCCTGATTTCTTACTACGTCCCGACCCATCGAGCTCATCGAGCGCATTTTTCCACCAACTTGGTCGCAACATTTTGTGGGGAATTGGATTTGGGGAAAAATCGTTTTTATAGCCTGCGGGGCCCGCGACACCCAACACTCGCCGGTGCCTGAAGCGGAGTTTATCAACAACCCTCCCCGAAAAATGGTCGATAGTGCCTACGCTGCATCATTCACGCGATTTCGCGACGAGCATAATACACTTTTGCGTCATCACAGGCCGTTATCGACCGTCCCCTATCGAGGCGATCTGAATACCATGTAGCACATTTTGGTCGATAAGTGCCGATAGGCGCTTATCGGGCTTTCTGATAAAAGCGCCCCACATGCGTTTAAAGTTAAAGCTCCAACGCCCTATATTCTCTGTTCGTCAATTTCCAGAGCTAAGAGTTTATGAGTCAATTCTATTTTAATCTAATTTCCTCCTTCTCGCTGATATATACTTTTTTTTTATGGAAAAATACGTAGATTTACCTGCGGCCGCTCCATTTATGAAGTTATGACACTGGGTAAAAAGAATGTGCCTTATATTTGTGGAAAAGAAACGAAAAATTCATGGGCCTCTCTACCATCTATGCTAAATATACTAGTGACATTGTTATTTATTTATTACAATAATCAAATTACATTTTTAACATTTGAGCCTAAGTCCTGGTGTAACAACCAGTAGTCATTTGGTTGCATTTTTTACTCAACATGATTTCAGTCCTCACCTCGTCAGGCACGACTCCCGAAACTAACTGGTCTCTTGTTACCGACAGGATCTAAATGTAAAAATTCACCATTGGATATTTAAGTAAATTGTAGGAGGCACGATCTGCTTTTTGTTTGTGGCATCTCTTTTTTGCATATCCCGCCATTTAAATACCAAATCTATAACCATTATGTGTTTTAGTGGCATAATAGACGGCAAGAGAGCATTGGTGAATGCTAAGTAATCCAACTATGCACTGTCTGATAATTCTTTTAAACTGGAGTTATATAGTATGAACGGAGAAATCAAGAAAGGTGCACACAATTCCTTATATGAGCTGGTCCCCAAATTGCAATAACCTCACTGGTGTTTTTTATCACAGACATATGCTAGTCCTCATCACAAGTTATGATAAACTTAACCGAACGGGAATACAATAGCTTGTAAATTGTAATTACTGGGATGCCAATTCCATTGAACTACCCCCACCCCATTTTGACTAAGAATTTGTGCATAGAGATTATAAAATGGTGTGATTCCCCGCCCACCTCTTTTAATATGAGATTGTCATTCTGAATAAGGTCTTGAATTTTTTTCCTCTTCCATAAAATTCTTGATTATTTTCCTGTTGGTGTGTTTAAGAAAGATGCTCTAGAATATGTGAAGTCAAAATTAAAAAGTACCAGGGAAATATTTTTGTTTGATTACATATACTCACGCCAATAAGTTTAGAGAGCATTTTTTTCTACTTTAAAAACGGTGGAACAAAATTCCTTACTTATTTCCATATTGATGTGACACGCTACATATTTACCTGCCTCTAAACCTTTATAAACAGAGTTTTACTACTTTCAAAGGAAGAACCCCCAACCAGCCCGACTCACAACCCACTGTTATTGGATGCGTGATTCCAAATATCCCAAGATTTACTGCCATTTATCTTATACCTACCTTGAATAAGTGGGCTACCCCCTATTACCGTCAATCCCTTTGCCTGTTGAACTCGTTATTGCCACTATGAAACTTCTAAAGCTGTCCTTTATCAATCTGTACACCACATACATTGGTACTCATCATACATGATGGCAAGCGTAACCACATTTCAATGGTTCACCTTCCAGTTCCAGTGAATTATCCCAGAGGTTCTGGGTACCACATATTTTGTAAGTATTATCTACTGTTCTTCTTTCCAGGTGTTCCGCTAATTTTTGTGTGCTCATGTCTGCACTAGAGACGATGCATCAGGCTTTCACCTTCAGCCCTTATATCCTATGTTTGACGACTGTGCTCTCCCAATATTGGTCTACAGTATACTCCATCTCATAATGTGTTATCTTGTATGCTTCTGGTCCATCTACTCTGCCACTCGTTGTTCCTTCTGTTCCCCCCACATCACCTTTGTTAGACACTATTGAGGTGTAGTTCACTTCCATTTGTGCCAAATCCCCTCCCCCCAACTTAGTCCCTATCAAATTTATTTGATACTCTCCTCATTTTAATTTAGTATCCTCCGCACCCCCGTCATGATAACACGCAGATTCAAAAATGGCTTCCCCGTCTCTTTTGGGTGCCTACAACTCGCTACCACAAGCTGTGAATGTGCAGTAGAGGTGCCATGAGTCGAACAAAATGTATTGCCGGCAGACCGCACCCCAGTAGGAACCCATCTAGCTTAACTCTGTACAATATACCGATCCCAGGATGCTAAATTGCCGATCAGCACATTAGAGGTCCTACTGAGCTTGAGTTGCGGCTTTCACCTGATTTAATTGTTTCTTTGTTTTAGGAATTAGCGTTCACCCACTGGTTTTAGGGTATATATGGTGTCACTAATCATCCCCTCACTGCACCCACCCTTGAAAGGTCCCATTCGGAGGACCGAAACAAACAGCGTTACCTGTTTGTTTATATTATAACCACTATTTACCTGCTTTATATCTAGAGGTCTGTCCTTTGCTTTCGTTGAACGGTATCGTAGGAGATAATATAATATATATAATATTTATAATAATATCTATATATACTATTATATTATAATATGATAACCACTGTGTGCTCATTGCATTTCACTTTCCCAGATCCCTTGCTGCAGTGAGTAGGCCTGATCTGGGTGATAATGGGGAAAAGGCAGGGTTGCAGACGAGCATGACAGAAGATATAGATATTATATATCACATATACCTCTGTAACATCAGCCACACACACACCTCACACTCTTTTAAAGTTATGGTGGGTGAAAGGCAACAAAAACCTCCACCGTTAGCATATAGCCAATAGATACCACATGTTGTTATGACCATTTTCATAATTTTGGCTCTGTCTGCAAACGTACCCACACAATGGATTTGAAATTAAAACGACGAGATTCCATAGATAAACTTTCCGCTTTAATTCGAGGCGGTTGTCACAAAACCATGGTATGAATCATTTAGGAATGATGCAACATTTTCACCACAGTCCCTCTTATGTTCATGGCTCAAAAGTAATTGGACAAATTAACCAATCATAAATAAAATTGTGCATATTTTATATCTTTGTCGAGAATCCTTTGCAGGCATGACTGCTTGAAATCTGGGAACGCATGAACATCACCCACGCTGGGTTTCCTCTTATGTGATGCTTTGCCATGCCTTTACTGCAGCTGTCTTCATTTGTTGTTTGTTTGTGGTTCTTCTACCTTAAAGTTTTTTTCTCACAAGGTGAAGAGGCTGCTTGATCTGCGTTGAAGATCAAGTGAGGACTCGGCATTCATGAGATATTCTACTTCTTTTTTGGGGGCCTTAAAAGCTCCTGGGTGTTCTTTCGCAGAGGTTGGGTCATTGGTCATCTATAAAATGAAGCCTGTCGCACATCAATTTAGCTAATTGTTGACTCACTAAACAATATCTCCCTATACACATTCAGACTTCCTGCCGCTGCTTCCTGGTCATCTTGTCAACAGTCATCAATAACACTAGTGACCAGTGCCTTTGTAAGCTATCATGCCCATGACCATCACAGCACTGCCTCACCAGGTTTGTACAGAGATCATGGTAATGCCCTTCGATCGATTCTAGCTGTTCGAATTTCTATCTTCTCTATACTTTTTTCTTCCCATCATTCTGTTACAGGTTGAATCTTTATTATCATCTGTCCAAAGAATGCTGTTACAGAACTGGGAGCTGGCTTTTTAGATCTTGTTTTGCAAAGTCTAATCTGGTCTTATCTAGCTTGAGACTTATACTAGGTTTCAACCTTGTGTAACCCTCTGTTATTTGCTCTCCCTCCGTGATGTTCTCTTCTTTATGGTGACTTGGATAAGGATATGCCTACCTCCTGGAGATGTTTTCTTCACTTGAGCTCGGCTGTTGGAAGGGTTTTTTTTCTTTCTCTACCATTGGGAAGGATCCTAACGATCAGTCCACCACTGTTCCGTGGACGTCCAGTCTTTTTTGTTGCGAGCTCACCAGTGCGTTCTTTGTTTTCTCAGACTGTACCAAACTGTTGATTTGGCCACTCCTAATGTTCCTGCTATCTCTCTGACGGATTTACTTTTTTTTTTTGCCGCCTAGGATGCCCTGTTAAACTTGCTTAGAGCACTCTTTGACCGCAGTTGTGGGTTCACAGCACACTTCCAATGCGAATGCACAACCCTGAATCAATCCAGACCTTTTACCTGCTTAATTGATGATGAAATAACGAAGAATAGCCCACACCTGTCCACCTAAACCGCCTTTGAGTCAATTGTCCAATTACTTTTGGGTCCTTGAAAAAGAGGGGTTACATATAAGAGATCATGTAATCCTAAACTCTCCTCCAATTGGTGTAATACACCTCAAATAAAACTGTTAGACTGCCATTTAAGCCCTATTCATTATTTAACTGTAACTTGAATTTTTTTGGTACCAGGCAACATACAAAACTTGTATCAGTGTCCAATATTTCCTTTCCGGACCTAACACATAACATAAACTACATACCTACATACATAATACAACTACATATATCAAGCCGGCACTCCAAATACAAGACAATGGTGTGTGCATATCCTATAGCAATCATCAACCCAAATATTGTCAGCCACAAAGGGCAGACAAAGGACACACTCAATGATCAGAAAAATCTTGTATAATGAACAAGCAGCAAACATGACTAGTCTCGGTCCCTCGTAGGACCTTCATCAGGGTGGGTTGCTAAAGACACTGGCCATGGAGTCCCTTAAATACCCATAAACCTAACCCAAAGTACCAACAGACAACTGATTGGCCGTGAAAGGAGTCCTGTGATTTACCCCCCGACCACCCCCCAGCCTTCCGCCGTTCGCGCTGATGACGTCATTGGAACAGCGTGTAAACACCGTGAGATGGCTCTGTGTGCGCTGGTCGCTCAACCACCATCACAAAACACACAAACACCGCATGCGGTACATTGATGATATTTTCCTGCTATGGATGGCACTTTGGGGAACTTGGACTATTCTTGAAATTTGAACCATATTGAACAATATTCCCTCCAATATTCGGTTCACAATGACGCCCTCGAAATGGAAGTGGTGTTTCTGGATCCGTAGTAGACAGAGACGCAGATTCCTTACTGCGAGGATCCACCACAAGACGACTGACAAGATACCTTACTCTTGGGCCAGCAGTCATCACCCTCATCGTTGAAGAGGGGTTTACCTTCTCCCAGTTCTTCTGAGGGTAAGGAGAGTGACCAGTTGTCATCTAGATTGTGCAAAGGCACTATGAAGCATGGCACGACGATTCTTGGACCATGACTATGTACAGCAAGAGATTCCACGCAGCACTTGAGAAAGCCAATTGATCCCACGAGAGCAATTGCTGAAACCCCACCACAAATCACTAACAATGTATATTTCACTGGTGCAGTACCTACAGACACCTGCCTCAGGATTGATTAAATCGGGTATCCAGAGACACTGGCATATATTGGCCAACGATAAGAAATTGGGAACATTTCAATACCCTCCTGCTGTTTTGCTACGCGGGGCGCAATATTGGAGACTCCCTCGTACAAACGGACCTGTAACCAAATCACAAAATACCGCAAATTGGCTGACTAGGTCCCCTGGTGTCTACAAATGCCATGGTTGTACCAACTGCCAGTATATATCTTAGGAGACACAGTATACCATCCCCACAGTGGCAAAACCATAAACATCAAGGATTTTCTCACTGCGAGAGTCGCTATGTTGGTTATTTCATCCACTGTCCTTGCGGATTTACTATCTGGGGCAAAACACAACGCATGTTAAAGGAAAGATGTGGCATGCACAATCCTCAACAGGAAAGCATTGCTGGGAACCTACTGATAGGTGTATTCACATACAACCCGTGGAGGAATTTAAAAAATTTAGACGCCTTGCGACGATGCAATGTATGCCTATACTGCATGTATCTACACCGGGGTCGGCGATAGGGGCACAGTTGTTGTACAACTGGAACAAGCTCAATCTTGAATTCAGCACCTGGCTCCAAGGGGCTCAATGAAGGATTTCAAGACCTTGGGTGTTTTCTTTAAATGACCTACTTAATGCATTACTGAATATGTTTTTCCTCACTTTGACCCCTTCTTTTAACTCACTCTTTCTCTTGTCTTTGCTTTTCTTTTCCTTTCATTCCCCCTTCTTTTTCTTTTTTCTACCTTTTTCTATACCCCCATATATTTTTTTCCCTCTCTTATTCATTTCTCTTCCCTTCCTTTTTCTGTAGTCCCCTCTGTCATGGGAGAGGGGGGTTTGGCTGCCGGTTTAAAGGGTTACCCCCCATTTGGCCACCCCTGCTCTCACTAGGTGAGGCAAGGGGTTCATGGACTGTGGTCCAGAAGTGTGGTTGTTACCTTCAGCAACATCTAAATGTGTTTATTTCCCCTTGTATAATGTATTGTCACCATGTCAGTGTCTGCACCACACACCTGGGATCCATCCGGGAGGAGAAAGGGTTAATAGTTTGAAAGTGATTATACCTTGTTTCAGGTTCCCCGTTTTTCAGGCTCAATTTTGCAGAGTCCCATAGGTGCGCCATGGTCAGCTCATTCATTTCAATGTCGGATCTAGCGGTTTTTGGGCCGTTCCAGTGAAGACAGCATGTGGCGTCGAGGAGGAGCGGCGTTGGTTCCCATTGTTTAAGTCAATGGGGCCATTGACTTCAATGAGGATTCCTCGATGCGCTATCTCCCAGGAACGGTTTTGTGATCCATCCAAAGCCAAAACCGAGTGTGCGAACATAATGTCTTTGAAAAGAGCTTTATCACTGTTCAAGTCAAACACAATGGCGTGGGAATCTTAGGTTCTAGGGCACCCAGAAATAAACTTATTTTTGCCCCCCTACCCTAGCGAACCCCCACACATGCCCCCATCGTGTCCGGGAATGAGGACCCCCCGTGAGGTCGAACACATGAGCGGTTCGCGCCATTGACTCCAAGAGGTCCCATTGATTCCAATGGCGGCGTTGGCCCAGTTGCATTGTCTATGGCGACGCCCGGCCATTGATTCCAATGGGAAAAGCCGCGTGGGCGTTTAAAAGGCTAAGTCCAAAAGTGCAGGTCCATATCTCGGTTTCTGTGAGGAACCAGAGGGCTGGGATTAGGTTCACATGCAGTCAACCGTTCCGGCTTGACTGCAATGGCAATTCCAGCCCTCTCCGAACAACCAGACGGAGTATGGGCAATGTAAAGAACTTGTTTTTCCATAGACTTCAACTTCGGATGCCGCGCATTGAACCTATGGCGTGAGCCCGTTGGTTTCAAGTGGGAACAAGTGAAACGGCGGAGATGGGTGGGGGGGGGCATTTTTAGCGGAGAATCCTGTATTAAATAAAAAGGTTTAAGGTGCATTAGTGTATCCTCTGGTTTGGGGGTCTCGAGAACGTGCACTAGGCCACAATGAGAGTCAGTTTTCCTCCGGAGAAACGGCAGGTTTCACCACGGTGGCCAACAGAGACGGATTATTTTAATATTGAAGTGTCTGAATGGGTATTTGGGTCTGTAGGAAAACTGGAACCCGCTGGATGTTAATGGTGTCATTATTGAGAGGGCTCATTGTCTTGATCATAATCCCTCTGCATCAATGCTGACGTCTGGGAGTGGGGCCGATTTTGTGGTTATGGCATATCCGGGTCGGATGACACAAATGGCCTGGATGGCTAACAAATGTCCGATAATGTGTCCTGCTGCCAGATGGGGAGTTCCTAACTACAAAGATCTTCTAGACAGCCAGGCCCAGGTTAGGAATGGGCTGAGATTGCATATAACGAGGTCTGCCTATACCCAGTCTTCTTGTATTTTCGTGATGTCTACATCTGAACCTGTATTGTGGAAGAAATTGCCAATCCTGTATCCCTGATGGCTTCTTGTCCAAACCCTTAATAGTGTATTTTTTGCCTGTTATTTGTATATCTTGTTGGTTTCACCTTTTTTCAGGAATAAAATTAATATTTTTCATATCTCAGTCGTGTTCAGTTCAACCCAGATATTTTGGTGTATATTATAACTTGTCAAAGTTACCGGACAACCCTCCTCCTCCTTTCTTTTTCTTTCTCCTTTTCCCTGTTTCTGGAATACCTTTCTTCTCCTTTTATTCTATACCTTTGGCTAGTCTGTTTTGACTAACACCATCATTACCTTTCATGTGGTCTTATTATGATATACTTGCTGGTTTTATATTGCAACCATTGTCTTACTTTCTTTCCCTCATCGTTGTGTATTCATGTTTTTTAAAACGGATTCTTTCACCCTTTTCAACGGTTGTTTTTCACTACTTTAAGCAATTACCCAAGGGGCCCCCTCCGCTGTCGTGATGGTTCTCAGCACCAAAGATTGGCTGGATCACACTGCACCACTCTTTGTTTATGTTTTGACTTAGGCTAAGGCCCCAGTACCTCCACTGCATGCGTGCCGCAGAGACTGGTGGCGTTTGCAGCCAATTCCTCGGTCTGCAGTGAGCTGCAGGAAAAGAGACCGGGGGGGGGGAGGCGTGGGGGGAGTGGGACGGGGTGCGGGCCATGACGTCACCCGGAAGGTTCGCCCCTCATTGGCTGAACCGCCGGGGGGCATGGCTTAGAGCGCTCCGTCGCGAGTTTTGCTCTCAATTCCATTGAGAGCAGGAGCAACTCTCGCACAGCTGTGCGTCCCCCCTCGCGCCGGGGCCCGGCGCCATTGAGTGAGGGCTCCCTCCCCTGTAGCATCTGCCACAGCGGGTGCTGCAGTAGCCGGACCAGCCTTTGGGGACACGATCGCGTCGTCTGGTTGCCAGGGCTGCCGGTGCCGCCTCTGATAACAGCATCTCGCTCACGCATACTCAGTTCGCTACCGCTCCATGGATATTTCCCTACAGAGCACACAGACGGCTCGGGCGACATCAGTGCAGCTACCTAGCAAAACAGGACGCTGCCTCTCCCCCCCGGCATGATTGGGTGTTGACTGACCGGCGCGCGCAGCACCTACTCACTGTGTTAACACAGCTGTTCCAATTACGTTTCACGCGACGGCGGGAGGCGGCGGGGTAAATCACAGGACTCCTTTCACGGCAATCAGTTGGTCTGTTGGTAACTTTGGGGTAGGGTTTATGGGTATTAAGGGACTCATGCCAGTTGTCTTTAGCACTATCCTGAGGCAGGTCCACGAGGACCGAAACGTTGGTCATTTTTGTGCTGCTTGTTCACTTTATTACAAGATTTTTTGACACATTGATGGCTGTCCTTTGTCTGCCCTTTTGGGGCTGATACACACACACACACACCACACACACACACACACACACACACACACACACATATATATATATATATACCACACACACACATATATATATATATATATATATATCTCAAGGGAAATATAACTGTATGCTCATTTGCTGTCTTAGACAGGTCTGCAACCCTGCCTTTCACCATTACACCGCACACAGCACTTCCACTGCAGCAGGGATTCTGGGAAATTACATGCAAATGAGCACACAGTGCCACAGTGCTAAGTGAGATTGGTGTGGGTTTGTTTCTTCAGCTACTTCACTAGGGGTTGGGCTGTACCTGTTGGTAAGCGGAGGTTCTGAGTGCTCCTCGATTGTGGGGAAAACAGGACAGGATCACGGTTACCTGAACTCTTGCTTGGTGCAGCGCCTCCAGTCAGCATGGATCCTCTGTGATGGCAGGGAATGGCCATATTGACACCTCTTCTTCTTTAGCAGACATGATTTACACTCCTTTATATTTTCTTGGTCTTTATTGCATGCAGATATACATAACAGAGCGTATATTCTTCCATTCTAACATGTTCCCTGACAAGGCTTTTGGCCCAGGTCAGGCCTGTTGGATCCCTCCTCCATCTCCTATGAGATGGAGGGCAGATGTTGCTCACTCCACAGAGGGAGGAGAGAGAATGACAAGGACCCAGAATTTAGGAAAGTGCCAATATTGATATCCATGGGGAGTGGCTGTATCCTGACTCATAACAGCCATATCTGGATACTGATAGGCCCTCACATCCAGTGTGGTCCAATCAGTACCACCCACCTCAGGTTGGCACTCTCTGGCTGTTGCTAAGGGCACCCCCCTTGGATACATATCCAAGTCTGCAAAAGCACACAAGGCCTTAGGACGGAATTATCCCATCCACCTGCCTGCACCTAACAGGGCTTACATTGGTAGGGCGCCAGGAAAAAGACATAGCGGGGGCCGGTAGGTTATGCTATATTCCCCCTGGTAAAATTCCAACGTTCCCGCTTGGACTACAGTAGTATAACACTACCTTACTGTGCAACAACCAATAATAACATAACATGAATGCACAAACATTTGCACATCATGGCAACACAACAGTAACATTGCATAATTCGGTAGGGCTACCTCAATAGTAGTGAGCCAGATCAGGTTTCATATCACCATCCCTGACTAATCAGGCACTCTTATGGAAGAGAAAAAGAAACGTCACGGCAGACCACAATTCAGGGTCCCTAACCTAATATAAATTCTTAATAACCTGTGTAATAACAGGAACTTGTTTGCTTGCAGATGGTTGTGACATCTCTAATACAGAGTGCCTTCCGGTAATGTACAGGTTAATAAAGGCTTCATCATCAGACTTAAACTTTGCAAACTAATATTGACAGATTTACTATGAATCATTCTTCCTGTTATTACACAGGTTATTAAGAATTTATTAGCGTTAGGGACCCCTGAATTGTGGTCTGTCCGTGACGTTGGCTCAGGGGCTTACAACAACTTTTGGCCAAAAATGTAAACTAAAAGAACCATTTTACTTAATAGATATTTATACATATATATTTAGGCCTGTCCCGTGTATGATTTTCACTGGATGTGCTAAAAACTGACTTGTCTGTGTTTATGTTGCTGTCTCTGGTTTTAAATATAATTGCCATGCTCAGTAGCACTCCTCTGACATTCATATGCTTATTAATGTTTTTGGGTTATTTTGGGGGTTCATAGAGCTTGTTAGGTGTCCAGTATACTCTTATGGAATAGCCTCATTTGTTCCAGATGAAGAGATATACTCTACCTATCCTTGTGATATTACGCCCCACATTCCATACTTTTATCAACCTACAGTGGCACCAACTTTATTCTAACTCGGCTAGCTCCGCGAATTTCAGATTATCCACTGTTATCTGCGGTTTTGTGTCGTTTTCTCCCTGGGTGTATTGCGTTATTTTCGCGGCTGTGATTTAAGCATTTTATTCCGCTGACACAAATCTGCAATGCTTTGTAAAAACTCATGGGGCGTTTGCGAGCTGTTGTCTTTGAAGCCGAAAAATTCAGGAATTGTAATGCACGTATATACTGTATATATACAGTAATACTGTATAACAATAGCACATCAATGATACTATAGGCCACCCCTGGCGAATGTGTTTGCAGACAGAGAGAGATCCGCTGCTCTCTCTGCGCAAACTCGGCACATTAAAAATTATTTAAATACATTTTTATTCATACTGGAGATGTCAGAGGGTCTCCGGCGCCTACTACCGCGCTTGGTTTCAGGTCCTGGGACCCCCTGCTTCCCAATATCAGGCCCCTTTATGAGGTGCCGGTATCCCTTTGCATTAAAGGTCCCGATCACATCGACCGCGGCATGTAAACCAAGCAGAGGGATACCGGCACCCCATAAGGGGCCTGTATCTCGGGAAGCAGGGGGTTTCCCGGACCTTAAACCACAGCAGTTCAGCTCCGGAGACCCCCTGCACATCTACAGTATGAATAAACACATATATAATAAACACTCTTCCTTACCTTGTCGGCTATGGCTACGGTAACAAGCGCCTGCTGATTTTTTGNNNNTGTATTTTTAATAATATTGTACAGTGAGCAGGGGGTTCCCTGAGCCACAAATCAAAGCTCCTGCACAATATTATTAAAATACAGAAATGCTGCTTCATTACCATAGCTGATAGCCGCTAAGGCAATGAAGGGGTTAACCCACCGTGCCCGCTTTATTGTGGGTAGTGGGGGTGGGTGAAGAGGGTATTTGGCCCTTGGTGTGAGTTTAGGACTTGCGGGGGGGTTGCGGGTGCACTTAACCCCTTCACGGCCGTAGCAGTTAATACCGCTACGGTCATGAAGGGGTTAACCCCTCCCGCTACCCCCCGCAAGCCCTAAACAACCATCGTTGGGGCTAATAGCCCCTTCACCCACCCCCGCTACCCACAATAAAAAAAATTCACACACAGCAGCCGCCCAAAAAATAAATAAATACATGAATATAAATAAATTTAAAATACATTTTTATTCATAGTGTAGATGTGCAGGGGGTCTCCGGAGCTGAAGCGCTTTGGTTTTAGGTGTGGGAACCCCCTGCTTCCCGAGATACAGGCCCCTTTATGGGGTGCCGGTATCCCTCTGCTTTGTTTACATGCCGCGGTCACGTGATCGGGACCTTTAAATGCAGAAGGATACCGGCACAACACAATGCCAAGGAGAAAAGACATCAGCAATGATCTTAGAGAAGCAATTGTTGCTGCCCATCAATCTGGGAAGGGTTACAAGGCCATTTCCAAACAATTTAAAGTCCATCATTCTACAGTGAGAAAGATTATTCAAAAGTGGAAAACATTCAAGACAGTTGCCAATCTTCCCAGGAGTGGACGTTCCAGCAAATTCACCC
This sequence comes from Ascaphus truei, assembly GCA_036426205.1. NCBI lineage: Eukaryota > Metazoa > Chordata > Amphibia > Anura > Ascaphidae > Ascaphus > Ascaphus truei. Next base: position 83,921 of record WSYH01000434.1, read on the forward strand.
CAAGGTCAGACCGTGCAATGCTCAGAGAAATTGCAAAAAAAACCCAAGAGTTACATCTCAGAGTCTACAGGCCTCAGTTAGCAGGTTAAATGTTAAGGTTCATTACAGTACAATTAGAAAAAGACTGAACAAGTATGGTTTGTTTGGAAGGGTTGCCAGGAGAAAGCCTCTTCTCTCTAAAAAGAACATGGCAGCCCGGCTTAGGTTTGCAAAGTTGCATCTGAACAAACCACAAGACTTTTGGAACAATGTCCTTTGGACAGACGAGACCAAAGTGGAGATAATTGGCCATAATGCACAGCGCCACGTTTGGCGAAAACCAAACACAGCATATCAGCACAAACTCTTCATACCAACTGTAAAGCACGGTGGTGGAGGGGTGATGATTTCAGCTTGTTTTGCAGCCACAGGACCTTGGAATCTTGCAGTCATTGAGTCGACCATGAACTACTCTGTATTCCAAAGTATTCTAAAGTCAAATGTGAGACCATCTGTCCGACAGCTAAAGCTTGGCCGAAATTGGGTCATGCAACAGGACAATGATCACACCAGCAAATCTACAACAGAATGGCTGAAAAAGAAAAGAATCAAGGTGTTGCAATGGCCCAGTCAAAGTCCAGACCTCAACCTGAATGAAATGCTGTGGCTGGACCTTAAGAGATCTGTGCATAAACAAATGCCCACAATCCTCAATGAACTGAAGCAACATTGTAATGAAGAGTGGGCCAAAATTCCTCAACAACTATGTGAGAGACTGATAAAGTCATACAAAAAACGATTACTTCAAGTTATTGCTGCTAAACAGGGCCGCCAACAGAAATCATGGGGCGCTGGACAAATGAAAGGAGCAGCCCCCCCTCCCCTCCGAACCCATAGCGCACCTACCGTGCAACTTTTATTTAACTGTTTTCTTATTTTGATACAGAAAAAAACATTGCAATGCAATCTGTTTATTTTTATATTTTCAACAAAAGCCTGCCTGGGTAGGTGAGTGGGTGAGTGGATGACAGTGACTGGGAGGGTTGGTGATTGATTGACTGAGTGGGTGGGTTAGTGGCTGACTGTGTTTTAGTGACTGACTGGGTGGGTGGATTATTGACAAACTGGGTGGGTTGGGTGAGTGACTGGGTGGGTGACTGGGTGGGTTTGGGTAGGTTAGTGACTGACTGGGTGGGTGGGTTAGTGACTGACTGACGGGTTAGTGACTTTTAGCGACTTTAGTGACTGGGTGAGTGGGTTAGTGACTTTAGTCACTGGGTGGATTAGTGACCATTTGTGACTTGGATTAGTGGGTTAGTGACTGGGGTTTAGTGACTGACTGGGTGGGTTAGTGACTGACATTTACTGACTGGGTGAGTGACAGCGACAGGGTGGGTGACAGCGACTGGGTGGGAGGGTGGGTGACAGCGACTGGGTGGGTGAGTGGGTGACAGCGACTGGGTGACTGAGTGGGTGACAGCGACTGGTTCCACCCCCAACCCCAGTCACTGTCACCCCCCAGTCACTTTCACCCCGCACCCAGTCACTTCACCCCCCCCATCACTGTCACCCCACCCAGTCACTGTTCACCCACCCTCACGTACCCTCACTGTCCCCCACCCAGTCCACTGTCACCCCCCAGTCACTGGTCAGCCCACCCAGTCACTGTCAACCCACCCATCACTGTCACCACACCCGATCACTGTCACGCCACCCAGTCACTGTCACCCCGCCAGTCACTGTCACCCACCCAGTCCTGTCACCCCACCCAGTCACTGTCCCCCTCACCCAGTCCTGTCACCCACCCAGTCACTGTCACCCCACCTCACAGTCACTTTCACCCACCCAGTCCTGTCACCCACCCTCACTGTCACCAACTGTCCCCACCCAGTCACTGTCACCCACCCAGTCACTGTCACCCACCCATCATTCACCCACTCCAGTCAACTGTCACCCACACCCCATCACTGTCACCCCACCCAGTCACTGTCCACCCACCCAGTCACTGTCACCCACCCAGTCACTGTCCACCCACCCCGTCACTGTCCACACCACCCAGTCACTGTCACCTTTCACCCACCCATTCACTGTCACCCACCCAGTCCACTGTCACCCACCCAGTCACTTCATCACCCACCCAGTGCACCTGTCACCCCCCGATTCACTGTCACCCACCCCGTCACGTCACCACACGCCAGTCACTGTCCCACACCATGTCACTGTCACCCACCTCTCACGTCCAACCCACCCAGTCATGCACCCACCCATCACGTCACCCACCCAGTCACTGTCACCACCACAGTCACTGTCACACCCCAGTCACTGTCACCCACCCAGTCACTGTCACCCCCAGTCACGCTCCCACCCAGTCACTGTCACCCCCACCCAGTCACTGTCACCCACCTTCAGTCCACTGTCACCTCACCCACCCATCACTGTCACCACCCAGTCCACTGTCACCCACCCAGTCACTGTCACCCACCCAGTCACTGTCACCCACCCATTCACTACTGTCACCCCCCCCGTCACGTGTCACCCACCCGTCACTGTCACCCACCCAGTCACTGTCCCCCCACCCAGTCACTGTCACCCACACAGTCACTGTCACCCACCCCAGTCACTGTCACCCACCCAGTCACTGTCACCCACCCAGTCCTGTCAGCCCACCCATTCACTGTCACCCACCCAGTCCTGTCACACCCCCACCCAGTCACTCGTCACCCACCACGTCACTGTCACCCACCCAGTCACGGTCACCACCCAGTCACTGTCAACACACCCAGTCACTGGTCACACCCACCCATTCACTGTCACCCACCCATTCACTGTCACCCACCCAGTCCCCTGTCACCCAACCTGTCTACGTCCACCCACCCCACCCATTCACTGTCACCCACACCAGTCACTGTCACCCACCCGTCCTGTCACCCACCAGTCAACTGTACACCCACCCAGTCACTGTCACCCACACCGTCACTGTCACCACCCAGTCACTGTCACCCACCCATCACTGTCAACCCACCCCTCACTGTCACCCACCCAGCACGTGTCACCCACCCAGTCACTGTCACACCCACCCAGTCACTGTCACCAAACACCCATCACTGTCACCCACCCAGTCACTGTCACCCACCCAGTCACTGTCCCCCACCCATCCGTCACCCCTCACCCACCCAGTCACTGTCACCCACCCGTCACTCGTCACCCACCCACCCATCAACTGTCACCCCCCCCCGTCCACGTCACCCACCCACTCGATCCCCCACCACCATCACTGTGTCACCCCACCTGTCACTGTCCACCCCCACCCAGTCACTGTCACCCACCCAGTCACTGTCCCACATCCACACCACACCCAGTCACTGTCACCTGCACCCCGTCACTGTCACCCACCCCCCCCTTCCCCTTCAGCCCCCCCGTCCCTTTCATCACCCCCCATTCCCTTTCACCGCCCCCACCCACAGCCCCCCTCACTGTTCACCCACACCATCAACTCCGCCTCTCTCCTACCCACCCACCCAGTCACTCTGTCACTCTCACCCACCAGTCACTGTCACCCACCTCACCCCCCCCTTCACTGTCATCCCACCCAGTCACTGTCACCCCACCCCCACCCAGTCACTGTCACCCACCCATCCTGTCACCACCCAGTCACTGTCACACCACCCACCCATCCCCTTCCCCACCCACCCAGTCACCTGTCACCACCCCACCAAGTCACTGTCACCACCCAGTCACTGTCACCCCACCCATTCCTGTCTACACCCACCCAGTCCACTGTCACCACCCATCCCTGTCACCCACAGGCCCACCAGTCCACTGTCACACCCACCCAGTCACTGTCACCCACCCGCCCCCAGTCACTGTTCACCCCTGCACCACCCACCCAGTCACCTGTCACCCACCCAGTCAAACTGTCACCCACCACAGTCCACTGTCAACCTCCACCCAGTCACTGTCACCCACCCAGTCACTGTCACCACCCAGTCACTGTCAGACCACCCCGTCACCTGTCACCCACCGCGTTCACTGTCACCCACCCATCACTGTCACCCACCCAGTCACCTGTCACCCACCCAGGTCACTGTCACACCCACCCAGTCACTGGTCACTACCCACCCAGTCACTGTCAACCACCCAGTCACTGTCGACGCACCCCCCAGTCACTGTCACCACGCCACCCTTCACTGTCACCCACCCAGTCCCTGTCACCCCACTCACCTGTCACCCACCCAGTCACTGTCACCTCCCCAGTCACTGTCACCCACCACAGTCACTGTCACCCACCCAGTCACTGTCACGCACACCCCATCACTGTCCCCCCCCAGTCAACTGTGCACCCCAGCACCCTATCACTGTCACCCACCCAGTCCACTTTCCCCCACCCAGATCACTTGTGCACCCACCCAGTCACTGTCACCACCCGTCACTGTCTCACCCACCCACCCCAGTCAGCACCATGTCACTGTCACCACAAACCCAGTCACTGTCCCCACCCAGTCACCTGTCACCCACCCATTCACTGTCACCCACCCAGTCACTGTCACCCACCCATGTCCCTCACCTTCACCCACCCAGTCACCTGTCACCCCACACCATTCACTGTCACCCCCCAGTCAACTGTCACGCCACCCAGTCACTGTCACCCCCCAGTCACTGTCACCCACCTCACTGTTCACCCACCCAGGCACTGTCCCCCCCCCTCGTCACCCACCCATCACTGTCTACCCACCCGTTCACTGTCAACCCACCATTCCACTGCCACCCCACCCACGCACTGTCACCACCCCCAGTCACTCGTCACCCCGCCGCACCCACCAGTCACTCGTCAACCCACCCATCACTGTCACCCCCCCAGTCACTGTCACCCACCCCAGTCACTGTCACCCACCCAGTCACTGTCACCCACCCAGTCACTGTCCCCCCCCCCCCCCAGTCCGTCACCCCACCCAGTCACTGGTCACCCCCCACCCAGTCACTGTCACCCACCCAGTCACTGTCACCCCCCCCCCACCCAGTCCACTGTCACCCACCCAGTCACTGGTCACCCCACCCAGTCACTGTCACCCCACCCAGTCACTGTCACCCACCCAGTCACTGTCACCACCCAGTCCTGTCATCACCCCCCAGTCACTGTACACCCACCCAGTCACTGTCATACCCACCCAGTCACTGTCACCCCACCCAGTCACTGTCACCCACCCAGTCACTGTCCACCCACCCAGCACTGCACCCACCAGTCACTGTCACCCACCCAGTCACTGTCACCCCACCCAGTCACTGTCACACCACCACCCAGTCACTGTCACCCACCCAGTAAGTCACTGTCACCCACCCAGTTCACTGTCACCCACCCACCCAGTCCACTGTCACCCCACCCCAGTCACTGTCACCCCCACCCAGTCACTGTCACCCACCCCAGGTCACTGTCCACCCCCACACCCAGTAACGTCACCCACCACCAGTCACTGTCAAACCCACCCAGTCACTGTCACCCACCCAGTCACTGTCACCCACCCAGTCACTGTCACCCCCCACTCACCCACCAGTCACTGTCACCCCCACACCAGTCACTGTCACCCACCCCTGTCACCCACCAATGTCAACCCACCCAGTCCTGTCACCCCCCACCCAGTCACTGTCACCCACCCAGTCACTTTCACCCAACCCAGTCACTGTCACCCACCCGTCACTTCCCCCAGTCACTTCACCCACCCAGCCTGTCACCCCCACCCGTCACGTCACAAAACACCCAGTCACTGTCACCACCCAGTCACTGTCACCCCCCAGTCACTGTCACCCACCCAGTCACTGTCACCCACCCGTCACTGTCACCCACCCAGTCACTGTCACACCCACCCAGTCACTGTCACTCCACCCAGTCACTGTCACCCACCCAGTCACTGTCCCCCCACCCAGTCCACTGTTCACAACCCCACCCAGTCACTGCCACCAACACCCATTCACGTCACCACCCAGTCACTGTCACCCACCCAGTCACTGTCAAACCCACCCACTCCAACTGTCACCCACCACACCCGTCACTGTCACCCACCCAGTCACTGTCACCCACACCACCTCACCCAGTCATCTGTGTCACCCACCCAGTCACTGTCCCCCACCCATCACTTCACCCAATTCACGTACCACCGCAGTCCCTTCACCACCACCAGTCCTGCCCCACCCCATGTCCTTCCCACCCCACCCATCCACTTCAGCCCACCTCAGTCACTGTCACCCACCCACCCAGCCCCTCCTGTCACCCACCCCGCACCCCCCGTCACTGTCCCTGTCCTCTTCACCCACCCACCTCATCCTTTTGTCCACCCACCCACCAGTCAATGTCCTGTCTCTCCCACCCCATCGCCACCCAGCCTGTCTGTCTACACCACCCCACCCACCCAGTCACTGTCTGTCTCCACTCACCCCCAGTCACTGTCGTTCTCCTCCACACTCACCCACCCGTCACGTCCTGTCTCTCACCCCCCACCCGTCACTGTCTGTCCTCACCACCCACCCAGTCACTGTCTGTCTCTCACTCACCCACCCAGTCACTGTCTGTCTCTCACCCACCCACCCAGTCACTGTCTGTCTCTCACCCACCCACCCAGTCACTGTCTGTCTCTCACCCACCCACCCAGTCACTGTCCTTACCTCACCACCACCCTCACTGTCTCTCCACCCACCACCCCCAGTCACTGTTTCCCTCACCCACCACCCAGTCACTGGTCTGTCCTCCCACCACTCCAGTCACTGTCCCCCACTCACCCACCCAGTCACTGTCTGTCATCCCACCACTCACCCACCCAGTCACTGTCTGTCTCCCACTCACCCACCCAGTCAACTGCCCGTCTCCACTCACCCCCGTCACTGTCTGTCCCACTCACCCACGTCACTGTCTCCCATCACACCCAGTCACTGTGTCCTCCCCACTCACCCACCCAGTCACTGTCTCTCTCCAACTCACCACCCAGTCCTGTCGTCTCCCATCACCCACCCAGTCATGTCTGTCTCCCACCACCCCCAGTCACTGTCTGTCTCCACCGCACCACCCAGTCACTGTCCCTACCCACCCAGTCACTGTCTTTCTACCCACCAGTCACTGTCTCTCGACTCACTCACCCGTTCACTGTCTCTCTCACACCCACCAGTCCTGTCCTGTCTCTCACTCACACCCACCAGTCAACTGTCTGTCTCTCCACTCACCCCACCCAGGTCACCTGTCATTCCCTTCACTCACACCCACCCAGTCACTGTCTGGCCTCACTCACCCACCCAGTCACTGTCTGTCTCCCACTCACCCACCCAGTCACTGTCTGTCTCTCACTCACCCACCCAGTCACTGTCTGTCTCTCACCCACCCAGTCACTGTCTGTCTCTCACCCACCCAGTCACTGTCTGTCTCTCACCCACCCAGTCACTGTCTGTCTCTCACCCACCGCAGTCATGTCTTCTCTCACCACCCACTCCACGTCACTGTCTGTCTCTCACCCACCCATCAATCTGCTGTCTCTCCCACCCAGTCACTTCCTGTCTCTCACCCACCCAGTCACGTTCGTCTCTCTCACCCACCCAGTCACTGTCTGTCTCTCACCCACCCAGTCACTGTCTGTCTCTCACCCACCCAGTCACTGTCTGTCTCTCACCCACCCAGTCACTGTCTGTCTCTCACCCAGTCACTTCCAGTCTCACCCAGCTCACTGTCTGTCCTCACCACCCAGTCAACATTCTGTCTCCTCACCCACCCGTCACTGTCCTGTCTCTCACCCACCACCCACCACCCAGTCCATGCTGTCCCTCTCACCCACCCAGTCACTGTCGTTCTCCACCCCACTCACTGTCGGTCTCTCTACCCACCCAGTCACTGTCTGTCTCTCACCCACCCAGTCACTGTCTGTCTCCCCACTCACTCGTCTCTACCCACCCAGTCATGTCTGTCTCTCACTCTCACCCACCAGTCCCTGTCCTGTCTCTGCCACCCCCCAGTCACTGTCTGGTCCTCTCACCCACCCAGTCGCTGTCTGTCTCTCACCACCCAGTCGCTGTCTGTCTCTCACCCACCCAGTCGCTGTCTGTCTCTCACCCACCCAGTCGCTGTCTGTCTCTCACCACCCACC
>WSYH01000434.1:92024-131281 GCA_036426205.1 Ascaphus truei
TACCAGCAATGTCACCACCCAGTCACTGTCCACCACCCAGTACACTGTCACCCCACCCAGTCACTGTCACCCACCCCGTCACTGCACCCACCCGTCACTGTCACCCACCAGTCACTGTCACCCACCCGTCACTGTAACCCACCCAGTCACTGTCACCCACCAGATCCACTGTCACCCACCCAGTCACCTGTCCACCCACCCAGTCACGTCAACCCCAGCCACCCACGTCAATGTCACACCACCAGTGGCACTGTCACCCACCCAGTCATGTCAACCACCCAGTCACTGTACACCACCCAGTCACTGCACCCACCCAGCACGTCACCCACACACAGTCACCACCCGTCACTGTCACCCACCCAGTCAATGTCACCACCCAGTCACGTACCACCAGTCACTGTCACCCACCCAGTCACGTCACCCACCCAGTCACGCTCCCAACCCAGTCACTGTCACAACCACCCAGCCAGTAACGTCACCCACCCAGATCACCGTCACCCACCAGTCACTGTCACCCACCCAGTCACTGTCACCCACCCAGTCACCTGGTCAACCCACCCAGTCACTGTCACCCACCCAGTCACTGTCACCCACCAAGTCACTGTCACACCAGCACCAACCCAGTCACTGTCACCCACCCAGTCACTGTCACCACCCAGTCACTTGCACCAACAGTCACTGTCCACCCACCCAAGTCACTGTCACCCACCCAGTCACTGTACCCACCACACTGTCAACCACCAGTCACGGTCACCCACCCAGTCACTGTCACCACCCAGTCACTGTCACCCACCCACGTCACGTTCACCCACCCAGTCACGTCACCCACCCAGAGTCACTGTAAACCACACCAGTATGCACCCAACCAGTCACTGTCACCACCCAGTCACTGTCACCACCCAGTCACTGTCACCCACCCCAGTCACTGTCACCCACCCTAAGTCACCCACCCAGTCACTGTCACCCACCCCAGTCACTGTCACCCACCCAGTACACTTCCCCCCCAGGTCACTGTCAACCCCCCCAGTCACTGTCACCCACCCAGGTTCACTGTCACACCACCCAGTCACGTCACCCACCCAGTCACTGTCACCCACCCAGTCACTGTCACCCACCCAGTCACTGTCACCCCACCCACGTCACTGTCCCACCGCACCCCCTGTCACGCTCACCCACCCAGTTCACTGTCACCCACCCAGTCACTGTCACACCACCAGTCATGTCACCCACCCAGTCATGTCACCCACCACACAGTCACTGTCACCCACCCAGGTCCACGGTCACCCACCCCAGTCACTGTCACCCACCCAGTCACTGCACCCAACCCAGTCACTTGTCAACCCACCCAGTCACTGTAACCCACCAGTCACAGTCGCACCACCCAGCACTGTCACCCACCCAGTCACTGTAACCCCCACACAAGTCACTGTCACCCACCCAGTCCACTGTCACCCACCAGTCACTGTCACCCCACCAGTCACTGTCACCCACCAGTCACTGTAACCCCACCCAGCCCACTACCACCCAGCACTGTCACCCACCCAGTCACTGTCACCCCACCAGTCACTGTCACCCACCCAGTCACGTCACACCCCAGTCACTGACCCACCCGTCACGTACCCACCAGTTCAGCACCACCCAGTCACTGTCACCCACCCAGTCACTGTCACCCACCCAGTCCACTTGTCACCCACCCAGTCACTGTCAACCACCAGTCACTGTACCCACCAGTCACGTCACGTCCTCACCCAGTCACTGTCACCCACCCAGTCACTGTCACCCACCCAGTCACTGTCACCCACCCAGTCACTGTCCACCCACCCAGTCACTGTCACTCCACCCAGTCACGTCACCCACCGTCACTGTCACCCACCCCAGTCCTGTCACCCACCCAGTCACTGTCACCCACCCAGGTCACTGTCACCACCCAGTCACTGTCACCCACCCAGTCACTGTCACCCACCCAGTCACTGTCACCCACCAGTCAATGTCACCCACCCAGTCACTGTCACCCACCCAGATGTCCCACCCAGTCACGGTACACCCCAAACCCAGTCACTGGTCCACCCACCCAGTCACACTGTCACCCACCCAGTCACTGTCCCCCACCAGTCACTGTCACCCACCCAGTCACTGTCACCCACCAGTCACTGTCCAACACACCAAGTACAACCACCACAGTCACTGTCACACACCCAGTCACTGTCCCACACCAGTCACTGCACCCACCCAGTCACTGGTCCACCCATCCCCCCCCAGTCACTGTCACCACCCAGTACTGTACCACCCACCCAGTCATCTGTACCTCACCCACCAAGTCACCTGTCACCCCACCCAGTCACTGTCACCCACCCAGTCACTGTCACCACCCAGTCACTGTCACCCACCCAGTCTGTCACCCACCCAGTCACTGTCACCCACCCAGTCACTGTCACCCAACCCAGTCACTGTCCACCCACCCACCCAGTCACTGTCCACCCAACCAGCATGTCACCAACCCAGTCACTGTCACCCACCCAGTCACTGCACCCACCCGTCAACCGCCCACCCAGTCACTATGTCACCCACAGTCAAGTCCACCCACCAGTCACTGGTCACCCACCCAGTCATCACTGTCACCCCAACCAGTCACTGTCACCCACCCAGTCACTGTAACCCACGTCACTGTAACCCCACCAAGTCAGTCACCCACCCAGTCACTGTCACCCACCCCAGTGCAGTGTACCCAACCAGTCATGTCACCCACACAGTCACTGGTCACCCACCCAGTCAATGTCACCCACCCAGTCACTGTCACACCCACCCAGTCACTGTCACCCACCCAGTCACGTGTCACCTCACCCCCAGTCACTGTCATCTCCACCCAGCACCTGTCACCCACTCAGTCACGATGTCACCCACCCAGTCACTGTCACCCCACCCACAGTGTCACTGTCACCCACCCAGTCACTGTCACCCACCAGTCAATGTCACCCACCCAGTCACTGTCACCCCACCATCACGCACACACCCGTCACTGTCACCCACCCAGTCACTGTCCCCACACACCCAGTCACTGTCACCCCTCCCAGTCATGCGCTCTCACCCCCACCAGTCACTGTCTTCCTCACCACCACCCGTCATGTCTGTCTCTACCCACCCACCCAGTCACTGTACTGCTCTCACTCACCCACCCGTCAACTGTCTGTCTCTCACTCACCCACCCAGTCAACGTCTGTCTGCTCATCCCCACCCAGTACTGTTGTCTCTCACCACCCACCCAGTCACTGTCTCTCTAACTCACCCCACCCGTCACTGTTGTCTCTCACTCACCCACCCAAGTCACTGTCTGTCTCTCACCACCCCCAGTCACTATCTGTCGCTACCCCACACACCAGTCACTGTCTGTCTCTCACCCACCCACCCAGTCACTGTCTGCTCTCACCCACCACACCCAGTCACTGTCTGTCTCTCACCCCACCCAGTCATGTCTGTCTCCCACCACCCACCCAGTCATGTGTCTCCACTCACCCACCCAGTCACTGTTTGTCTCCACTCACCCCACCCAGTCACTGTCTGTCTCCTCACCCACCCAGTCACTGTCTGTACTCCCACTAACCCACCCCAGTCCACGTTCTGTCCTTCACCCACCCAGTCACTGTCTGTCTACTCACCACCCAGTCACTGTCGTCTCTCACCCACCCATGTAACTGGCGTCTGTCTCTCACCCACCCAGTCACTGTCTGTCTTCTCACCCACCCAGTCACTGTTGTTCCTCACCCAACCCGGCACGTCTGGCTCTCACCCACCCAGTCGCTGTCTGTCTCCAACCACCAGTCGCTGTCTGTCTCTCACCACCCAGTCGCTGTCTGTCTCTCACCCCCACCAGTCGCATGTCTGTCTCTCACCCACCCAGTCGCGTCTGTCTCTCACCCACCAGTCGCTGTCTGTCTCTCACCCACCCCGTCGCTGTCTGTCTCCCCACCATCGCTGTCTGTCTCTCACACCCAGTCGCATGTTGTCTCTCAGTCACCACCAGTCCGATCTGTCACCCACATCTCATCAACCCAGTGCTTGTACACACCCACCAGTCACACCAGTCGCTGTCCACCACATCAGTCCACCAGTCGCTGTCACCCATCAGTCCCCAGTCGCGGTCACCCACTCAGTACCCAGTCGCTTTCACCCACTCAGTCACCCAGTCGCTGCAACACTCGTCACCCAGTCGGCACGTCACCCACACTCAGTCACCCAGTCGCTGTATCCCACTCAGTCACCCAGTCGCTGTCACCACTCAGTCACCCCAGTCGCGGTCACACACTCAGTCACCCAGCGCTGTCACCACTCAGTCACCCGAACAGTGACTGGGTGGGTGACAGTGACTGGGTGGGTGACAGTGACTGGGTGGGTGACAGTGACTGGGTGGGTGACAGTGACTGGGTGGGGTGACAGTGACTGGGTGGGGTGACAGTGACTGGGTGGGGTGACAGTGACTGGGTGGGGTGACTTACCTTGGCCGGGTGGGTGCAGCTTGCCACCAGACGCTTCCCCTCTGCCCCCGATATCCCAGTGGCAGCTGCCTGGGGCGGGTGGTGGTCTCGGGGGGTGCGCGGGAAGTTTTCAGCTGGGAGGGGGAGCGGGAAAGCTGGAGCAGGAGGCGCATGTGGAAGAATGTGGAGGAAGCTGGTGCTTCCCCCTCCATCCCACATTGGGAGCGGGGGGGAGCAGGGGGCTGGAGCTGGATGCCCTGGTGCATCTCCCTCCGTCCCACATTGGGAGCGGGGGGCTAAAGCAGGAGGCACTGATGCTCCCCCTCCGTCCCACGTTGGGACCGGGGGGGCTGGAGCAGGAGGCGCACGCGGAGGAATCTGGGTTTGTGCTTCCCCCTTTGTCCCACGTTGGGAGCGGGGGAGAGCGAGCCCGCAGGCAGCAGGCAGGACACCCGGCTTGCACAGTGCATGCGCATGGGAAATCACCGCCATTTAAAAAAAACAACTTTTTTTATTTATTTTTAATTTAATTAACTGGTGCCTGGCCGCGCGGGGGGCCCGGGCGGCCAGGCCCCCTTGACTCACGTGGCCCGGGACGCCAGTACCCGTTGTCCACCCCCCGTTGGTGGCCCTGTCAATATGTAATAAATGACAAATAAAAACGCAACATAGTGCAAATAAAGTCCTCAAAATAGAAAGTGTGCTTGTAGAAACTCTGTCAAGTGGAGACTCATGTGGTTTCAATCAAAATAAAGCTTTGCAGAGATCAGTGGCGCTGGGCTTGACTCTAGTGTAATGAAGCTGGAACCCCAGTCGGGACAATCTGATGCAATGTGATGCGATGTCAATCAGGATTTATCACCAGTCAGGATTAGAAGAGAAAGATATCCATAGCGTAATCCAGTACATTAAGACAATTTAATAAAGGCAAATACAAATTCAACACTTACACAGTGTCATAATTGTATCAGACACATAAAAAATGATGATGTCACTGACCTGGTTACTCCCCGCTACCTCCGTTTCAGATCTCTCAGTCACAGCACACTGCTTCCAGGCAAAAGCATCTGTCGGGACCCGGATGTATGTCCTAATAGAAGGAGAGTCTTTTGCAGTCAGCACGGTGCCGCATAGCGCAGCGCAGCTACGCAAGGGGAGCGATCGGGACTCCTTTGGTGACGTCACGTGGGCGACTCTACGTGTTTCACTTGGTGTGTAGCTTTGTCAGGAGTCATGGCAACCTACAAATACCTAACACTCTTATATCCTGACGTGCAATATCATTGGCTAATCAATTAACCACTAGTAATCTCAGACGAGGGAACACCCCAGGTCTGCCAAAAGTAAATAAATGTATAGCTCAACAAACATAATAGATGCCTATGTTTATGAACTATTCTAAATATCAAAAGACAGTGGAACATCTCGGCACATGGACAAGAGAGGAGCAAATTAGTCATACAATAAAAATAAATAAATATATGCAATAATAAAAGATATACTAAAAATTCATAAAGATTCATTAAAAGGATGCAATGTCAATTTCTGTATTTAGACCCCCTGGTACCATAGATTTCATTCTATGGATCCAGAAGGTCTCTTTTCTCGCAAGTGTTTGGGACCTATTACCACCCCTCCAATGGGGCATAACATGTTCAACCCCCCTGAAAGTGAATAAACCCGGATCAGAATTATAGAAAACTTCAAAATGTCTCGGAACACTATGAGTTTGTAGTTTCTTTCTAATGTTACCCATATGTTTCAGGATCCTCACCTTCAGGGGTCTAGTAGTTTTGCCAATGTACTTGTTAAAGGACTCCTTGTTAAAGGACTAACGTGCGAAATGCGTAGGAGGGTGGCACTACCTCCATGGGTGATGTTTATTTGATTAATAAATATATTGATTTTTAACCACCTGGCTCCCGGACAGTGTGCTGCTGTTCTCTTCTTTTTAAGTGTGATTCACTGTCTTGGGCAAGAAAGTTGTCTGTCTGGAACAACCTACTATACCAGAGAATTAATGCTGACTGTAGGCGCTGCAACCACGAATAAGGTACCCTGTAAACTCCACATCAGGCAGAGCACTCAGCCCTCCTGTTACCTCACAGGTATGCACCACGCTGCATTAAATATGGAGTAGCAGACCAAATCTCACTTAGGCTGAGGACCCGCTGCGCACGGCCAAATTATGTAATTGGTAAATTGCAGTTACCACGTGGTAAATAAATCTGTAGGTAGATTTAACATGTAGATGCTTATGTCATGATGACAGGACCTATATAAGGGTTGCACAACACTGGACTATCCCCCCTAAAAATAAATTACAAACCAGTGGACTATAATAGAGTTTGAGAAGTGCATGAATGAGTAATTTCAGTACATTTATTTTTTACATTCCGAATTTCATTTCATTTAACTAAAGCGCAGAATTTTTGCACGGAGGTACTTCAGCTGCCTTTTTACCCAATATTGAATAGGATTAAGGCTTGAACACTTTTTTGCTATTTTTGTGTGCAGAAAGCAGCAGGAGCTGCTTCTTTTAAGTATATTGAATATAGCCTTTAATACAAGACTTATTTTATTTCCCAAACAAATGGAACAACAATGTCAAAAAATCAGCAATGTACTGTATCTGAAATACACAATTTGAATTCACTATATGAATCGTTATTAGCTTTTTATTATAGAATTTCAGCAACGTGAAATTCTTGGGTAGCACCTTACACACTGCTTAATATTTGAAGGATTGTGCTGCAGTTTCATTTTGTGCAGCAGAATATAGTTTCCGGTTAATTATTGAGATTCTGTGTCAGTGTTAGTTGAACCCATGACATTCTTAACATTCCTGCAGCACTTTGGAAATGAAATAGGAGAAATTCAGACATATTGTCTGCCCAGAGCAGCAATAATTAATGACTCATGGCCAGATTTATACTGTATAAGTGAGGCACCACATTTAAAGAAGAACATTAAAGTTTCTGAGTTTTTGCTCTAACTCTTAAGTAAAAAAACGAAGCACAAAAAATGTAACTTTCACCATCAAATATATTCTCCACATTTTATTCTTACCAACACTACATAAAATATGACTGTCTAACATAGCATATTTATCAGAGCAGTTTCATGTAGATTATATTTGCTATCAATTTGTCACTGGGCTACGTCTCACACATGTAGGGCAGAATTTATCAACATTTTCTGGATGTGTGCTTTCTTTGCAAAACTGGACACCTAATTAATCAAATGACAAAAGCTAGCGTAATATTGTCATTTTATTATGAATTCATGAATATTGGGGACAAGTTTAATATTTACACAAGGGAATAGTGATTATACGTCTATTTAGAATTATTGCAGTTATTTGTTTTGCTCAAATTATATCTTCATAAATAAAAAATAAATAAAAAAATACTGACTGTAACACTTTTATGATGTGTTGCACAGCTTAAAATCGTTAAGAAATGTCCTTATCTACTGGTGTGAATATTGAGCAGCATGTCCATAGTAGTGTATGCCAAATACTTTACAGGATCAACACAGCATTTTAGTTAAACTGGTGCTTTTGTTTTTTTTTTTATATTAAGTCACATTTACATAAACAATATTGACACAATCATTCACAGTCTAAATGTATGTACAGTACACACAGACACATATATACATATATACATACAGTACATATGTAGAACTGTTAACCCCCCCTCCCCCTCCCCCCTCTGGGAGATACACTGCTAGTTACTGTCTCTGTGTGGTGCAGAGACATACCTGTTGGTTCGGGAGAGCTGAGTGGATCTGCGATGTAGTGGAGATCAGGACAGGCTTGGGATGTCATCTGGTTCGGTGTCAGCGCCTCCAGCTTCAGGGAACTCTGGTAGTACTAGAGTCAGTCTCCATCTGAAGCACTCTCTCATACACCTCCTCACTGACTCAGTCCAGGCAGGTATATCATAGTACAGGGACTTTATTGCATCACTGCATAGATGTTACCAAAGCGGTTACAGGGTCTCAGAAGATTCCAGGCTTCTGGATAATGCATGCTCTTTTTGTGTCTGGAGCCTTTGATCTTACAGACCAGCCAGCCTTGCGGCCTGTCTGGCCTCTAACACTCCCAGGAGGGGAGATGAGGGAACTCACGTCCACTCCTTACAAAGGGTGAACACAGACTAACTCACTAACTTTTGGCCTTTTCCCTTCAAAGAGGAATCAGAAGGGGCGGGCTCAAGGTCTGTACCTATACCAGATAGGCTGTTACCAGGCCATGAGTCACCACCACCCTCTGTCACTCAAAAGGGAGCAGGAGGGGGGGGGGGAAGCCCACAGATTTAACCTGTTAAAGCCTGCAGCTAGGAGGGACTTACATAACATGGGGAAAGAAAGGTAGAAAGTGACATAACCTGTTAAACTCACCCCTGGGTTAAATGCCTCATTTGGGACCAAACTTAGTACACCATCCGTCATTCTGGAACCTGCAAGATGAAAAACAGGTTACACATAAGAGGGTACAAATAACCATGATGAATTCCCTTGTCATCCACTGATAACAGCGATGATCTACAAATAACTCTTAAACTGCAAAGACTATGGAGAAACCACTTATAATATTTGGGGTAAGCTTCCTAAGCACCCCCCATTGGAACCTTAGGAGCACATTTAGAGTGATAATAGAATTCCTAACAGTGGCTTGAGCAGGGACAGGAGGGGTCTGGGCCAAGTTCACAATGTCCTGCACGCGGTGAAATGGGATGGGACATGGAATGCTAGGGCCAGTGGTCGGGGTGTAGCAAAGTCCATGACCTGTCCAGCATAGTGAGGCTTTCCATTGCCCCAGAGAGAGAACAAGGGCCTGGTGGTAGGGACACAGTGACCTTCTCCCTCACAGTGCGCCAATAAACAGGGAGCCTCGGGTAGAAGCAGGATCACACATTTACCGCTTCAGGTGCTGGCGGTGGTGTAACTGGCTACGCGGGCGCAATGTTGGTGTTGTCAGTAGCTACAGGAAACTAGTCATTCACATCTGGCTTTTTTTATTGATTGTATGTGTTACGGATTTTCTGGCCTAGCCTGACCCACCCAATCTCACATTGGCCCCTGTGGTCTAACCAGTCCCCATTACAGTGTAGTGTCTGGTGGTGCACCTGTTGGCAACAGGACTCCTGAGTCTCCCGCATGGTGTTGTGTGGGGAATGCCAACCCAGACAGGCAGCTGAGGTAGTGTGCATGAGTCCTACCTAGATCCAGTGCAGCGCCTCCACCTCATCAGGATCCCTGCGTCCGCATGGGGATGATTCTGATGAGGAACTCCTCTGTGGTGCCTTCCTCTGCAGAGTAATCCCAGACTCACACACAAGGGTATCTTTGATCAAGGTCATCTTTATTGGCATGGTGGTATGGGCCAGCTGCCCCTCACAGCTATCAGCTTAGCCGCTCATTCCTTTGCTGCACTCCATCTGGAAAGTTCCTCCTTCTCCTAAAGGAGTTGCTTTCCATCTCTCCCCTTAGGGAGATTCAACAGCTTCTCTGTCTCTCTGCTCAGAGCTGCACAGACTCACAGCTATCATGAGACTACTGCAACACTGTTGCAGACCTTCACGTGCCTCTCACTGAACAGAGGCAGCACAACAACAGGAAACTGAACTCCTAACTTTAGGCAGTGCTGTGTCTTATATCACCTCAGGAACAGGCACATCTCTGATGTCACTAAGGGTGGACACCAAGCATGTTGTCACTTCCTTTGGGACATATGACACCTCACCAGGGTTTGAGGGCAAACCTCCATGATGACTACTGGCAATCCTGCATACTTACCAGGATTACTGCCAGCATGAGAAAGAGATATGTACACCAATTTTACACATGGCTACATATGCAAAGGAGAAACGAATCTCCATGTGGTGCTACAGGAGCTTGTTAAAGACCAAAATGTCAAATAAGCATAATCTGAATCCCTTTGCAATAACTTTCGGATGAAATGTAATCATAAACTGTATAAATTACCAAATGACTAAAGCACTGGAATAGAAGCCAATGGGTGTCCCGCAATAAAGAGGTAACCCGTGGAATCAAATAACAACCAGCTACTCTAGATCAATTCCGTGTATCTTCTATAGGCAGTGAGCAAGCAACAGGAAAAATCCACTTGTAGTCATGGACAGCTATTTAAGTCTTCATCCTGGTGTGCATCTCGTCAGCGAAGTGCAAAATAGAGATTGAAAGAAAAAACAAGGAGCACTGCAACGGAAGAACTGGAGGCAGATCAAAAAGTAGAAAAATAAAAAAGATTTATTCAGCGAACAATGCCCATGAGAGAGCTAAAAAGAACTCTGACGCGTTTCTCGCCGTCCTGGCGCTTTTTTTCAAGATTAGTGAGGTCATCTGATATTTTCAGTTGCACACACACATACACACACGCACGCATACACGTAACTATGTAACAAGGACAAATTGTAGTAAAATATAAATGTAATACAATAAATAAACTATTCAAAAAATTATTAAAGATAGACAGCACACTAAACAAACATATAATGGGGTAAATATGCAGTGCAATGTGGAACTGAGAGGACCCTGTTTCCTCTGAAACAATAATCTAAAGAAAACTATTGATCCCAGCACACAAAAAAAGGAGGGGAATATGCCCAAAAAGTTTTAATGAACAAAAAACACAAATGCACATCAATGTAATTCATAAACAAAAACAGACCACATAAAAGAAAAGCAGGAGAAAAACAAGGAAAGGGAGTGAGGGGTGGGATCGGATGGAAAAAAATAAAAACGTAAAGGGGATGGGGGGCGGCAACGTTTCGGGGTACACAACCCCTTCCTCAGGATATGGAGTGCCGGTGCAGAGTCATAACAACACTATCCTCTGCACCGGCACTCCTGTATCCCGTGATGTCACCACAACGGTGTGAACCAATTGTCACCCACGCTGTTGTCCCAGCCAATAGGAATAGACCACAGTAGCGCGATGACGTCACAACGAGGAAGTACTTCAGATGGCGCCAGCGGATCATCGTTCCAGCAGCGTGACTACCAGTAAAAGAGACTTCATGAGCATTCGAGCAGCAACTTTATTATTCTACTTTATTGTGTGAACCCTGAACCAGTTGCTGTGCTGAATTTTGCATTGAACTGATGTGCTATCAACTGAACAGTGCTTGGGTGGTCGAGCTAGAGAGACCTCACGAACATACACACTGCAACTGCTATTTCCTTGGTCCGTGGATATATATATTATTGTGTGTTCCTTGCAATATTTGCTGTTGCTGCATGTTGCATTTGACTGACAGTGCCATCATCTGAACACTATTCAGTGTAGTAGTTGTAGTAGTTGTATGCTTCTAAACTCCCACCTTCTGCATTTGTTCCTTTTCTCCATAGGGTCATCCCAGCTATTGACTTTAGTTGCTGGTAGTTCCTGGATTGGTTTTGACTGCACCCCCAGTGAGGATATTTGTACTCCCATTGTTCGTTACTTTAGTGCTTTTTTCTGTAGGGAGATTGGTACAGGGATAGGGAAGTACCATTGGACATTTTGTTGTCTTTTGGGAACAGGCCTGAGGAAGGGGTTGTGTACCCCGAAACGTTGCCACTCCCATCCCCTGTACTTTTTTAAAAATTTTCCCATCCGATCCCACCCCTCACTCCCTTTCCTTGTTTTTCTCCCGCTTTTCTTTTATGTGGTATGTTTTTGTTTTTGACATACATTGATGTGGATTTGTGTTTTTTGTTGATTAGAACTTTTTTGGCATATTCCCCTCCTCTTTGGACCCTTTTTTGTGTGCTTGGAACATTAGTTTTCTTTTAATAAATAAACTGTTATGTCAAAAACAAATGTTATTTGTTCTTACTAGGAATTTATTACATTTCTTTTTTTTAAAGGTGGGACAGGGCGGAACTGGGGCATGGCTAGGGGCAGAGCTAGGCGTCAAGTAGATTTTTTGGTTCAGCTAGTAGATTTTTGGATGATGTCAGTTCACTGTTATATATATATTATATATAGATATATATAGATATGTATAGATGATATATATATATATATGATATATATATATTTATAGATAGAACACAGTGGTCAACAAATCACCCAAAAATCTACTCGCAGAACAAAAAATCTACTCGCCACCTAGGGGCGCCTAGGCCCGCCCCCCAGCCATGCCCTAGTTCCGCCCCTTCCACGACCCTAGTCCCGCCCCAGACCCGCTTTTAAAAAATAAATAATTTAGAAAAAAAAGCCAGATGTGAATGACTAGTTTCCTGAAACCCATAACTAGTGCTGGATGGCCCCCACGTCACAATGATCAAGCAACCGCATCTCGCCTGGGATCTTACCTCGATCCACGTCCTCAATGGTCCAGGTACCCTCATTCCTTGCAATGTTACATTGGAGGGGAAGGTTGTCCTTAATGTCTTCCTGGTTTAGGGGGGATTCTGATGTCTTCCGTGTGAAGCTCGAGGGTTAGATCTGGAAGAAAGCAGTATAGGTTATTTCGGTGTAGGTACAGTATAGGGCAGTTAAGATATATAGGGTAAATAAGAGATCCAGAGTGTGAGAGAGAGTGTGGGTGAGAGAGAGAGAGAGAGAGAGAGAGAGAGAGAGAGAGAGAGAGAAACAGAGACAGAGAGAAACAGAGACAGAGAGAAGAGAGAAGTGAGTGGGTGAGAGAGAGAGACAGACACACTCACACACTCACATACACACACACTCACTCACTCATAGACTCACACTCACACACACACTCTCGCACACACACAGTCACTCAGTCACACACACACACACACACACACACACACACGGTGGGTGGTGAGAGACAGACAGCGACTGGGTGGGTGAGAGACAGACAGCGATGGGTGGGTGAGAGACAGACAGTGATGGGTGGTGAGAGACAGACACGTGACTGGGTGGGTGAGAGGACCAGACAGTGACTGGGGGGTGGCGAACAGGACAGGGACTGGGTGGGTGAGAGACAGACATGACTGGGTGGGTGAGAAGAGAGACGACAGTGATGGTGGGGCAGACAGACAGTGACTGGGTGGTGAGAGACAGACAGTGACTGGGTGGGTGAGAGAGAACCGACAGTGGAAGGGGGTGGAGACGACAGTGACTGGGTGGGGGTGAGAGGGACAGCAGGACTGGGTGGTGGGTGGTGGGGAGAGACAGGACAGTGACGGGTGGGGTGAGGAGACAGAAAGTGTTGAACTGGGTGGTGAGGACAGACAGTGACTGGCCCGGCTGGGTGGGGGAGGACATAGGAAAGTTGACTGGGGGGGGGATGGTGAGAGACAGACAGTGAAGGGGTGGGTGAGAAGAGAGACAGGGACAGTGACTGGGTGGAGTGAGAGACAGACAGTGGACTGGGTGGGCGTGAGAGACAGACAGTGACTGGTGTGGGTGAGAAGAGACAGAACAGTGACGGTGTGGGTGAGAGACAGGAAGTGGACTGGGTGGTAGAGACAGCAGATTGAGGGTGGGTGAGAGACAGACAGTGGACTGGAGTGGGTGTGGAGAGAAGACAGTGACTGCGGTGGGTGAGAGACAGAAGTTGACTGGGTTGGGTGAGGAGACAGACAGTGACTGGGTGGGTGCGGGACACAGACAGTGATGGGTGGGTGAGGAGACAGACAGTGACTGGGTGGGTTGAGAGATGAGAGACAGACAGTGACTGGGTGGGGGTGAGTGAAGAGGACAGACAGTGATGGGTGGGTGAGTGAGCGCACAGACAGTGATGGGTGGGTGGAGTGAAGGGAAGACAGGTTGACCTGGGTGGAGGGAGTGGAGAGACAGACAGTTGACTGGTGGGTGTGAGTGAGAGACAGGACAGGGACTGAGTGGTGTTTGATGAAAGAGACGTACAGTGAACTGTGGTGAGTGAGTGCGAGACCGACAGTGACTGGGTGGTGTGAGGAGAGAAAGACAGTGACTGGGTGGGGAGTGAGCGGGACAGCCAGTGACTGGGGTGGTGCAAGGTGAGGAGACAGACAGTGACTGGGGGGGTGGAGGCGAGACAGACAGTTCTGGAATGGGTGGGTGTGAGTGGGAGACAGACAGGACTGGGGTGGGTGAGTGGGAAGAAGGAAAGACAGTGACTGGGTGGGGGTGAGTGGGAGGAGGGAACAGTGACTGGGTGGTGAGTGGGAGACAGACAGGTGACGGGGGGGTTGGGTGAGTGGGAGACAGACAGTGACGGGGGGTGAGTGGGAGACAGGGACAGTTGAATGGGTGGGTGAGTGGGAGACAGACAGTGACTGGGTGGGTGAGTGGGAGACAGACAGTGACTGGGTGGGTGAGTGGGAGACAGACAGTGACTGGGTGGGTGAGTGGGAGGACAGACCAGTGACTGGGTGGTGGGTGAGAGGACAACAGGACTGGGGGGGTGGGTGAGAGAAAGACAGTGAAGGGTGGTGGGTGAAGGTACAGGAACAGTGCGACTGGGTGGGTGGGTGAGAGACAGACAGTGGATGGGTGGGTGGGTGAGAGACAGACAGTTGACTGGGCTGGTGAGTTGAGAGACAGACAGTTGTGACTGGGTGGGTGAGTGAGAGAAGACAGTGACTGGGGTGGGGTGCGTGAGCGACAGACAGTGACGGGTGGGGGAGTGAGAGACAGGACGTGACGGGTGGGTGAGTGTGGAGGAGACAGACAGTGACTGGGGGTGAGTGGAGACAGACCGTCCGATGGGGTGGGTGGGGTGGTGTGAGGACAGACAGGAACTGGGTGGCGATGGGGTGGGAGAGACAGGACATTGACTGTGTGGGTGGGTGAGAGAACAGAAAGGGAATGAGGTGGGTGGGTACGAAGAGGACAGGGACCAGTGACGGGGGGGTGCGGGGGGGTGACAGGAGGGGTGGGTGGGTGGGTGACAGTGACTGGGGGGGGAAAGGGAAGGTGGTGGCTCCCGGGGGGAAAGTGGCAATGACGGTGGGGGGGGTTGGGCAAGCGACATGTCGGGGTTGGGGGCAAGGGACTGGGTGGTGGTTGGAAAGGACTGGGTGCAGGTGAAATGTACGTGAATTGGGTGGGTGAAAGTGAATGGGTGGCGGGGACAGTGACTGGGCTGGTGAGGTGACACAGCATGGACTGGGTGGAGGTGGTGTGGGTGACAGTGACTGGGTGAGGTGACAGTGACGGGTGGGTGGGTGACAGTTGGATGGGTGGGTTTGACAGTGAATGGGTGGGTGACAGTGACTGGGTGGGTGACGTGATATGGGTGTTGGTGGACAGTGACTGGGTGGGGTTGTGACAGCAGTGGATGGGTGGCGGTGGCAGTGAATGGGTGGGTGACAGTGACTGGGTGGAGTGACAGTGACTGGGTGTCCTCAGGTATGGTGAACAGTGGACTGTGGGTGGGTGGACAGTGGACGGGTGGGTGACAGTGACGGGGTGGGTGGACATGTGACTGGGGGGGGGTGACAGTGACGGGTGGTGACAGGGACTGGGTGTTTTTTTTTTTTTGTTGACAAGTGACGGGTGGGGGTGACAGGCTGGGTGGGTGAAAGTGACTGGGGGGGGAAAGTGACGGGGTGGGTGGACAGTGACTGGGTTTGGGGTGAAAGTGACTGGGTGGGTGACAGTGACTGGGTGGGGGGTGACAGGACTGGGTGGGTTGACAGTGAAGGGGTGGGTGACAGTGACTGGTGTGGGGGTGACAGTGACTGGGTGGGGGGTGACAGTGACTGGGTGGCGTGACAGTGACTGGGTGGGTGACGTGACTGGGTGGGTTTGACAGGAATGGTTGGTGGGGACGTTACTGGGTGTGGGGGTGGACAGTTGGACTGGGGGGGTGACCTTGACTGGGTGGGTGGTGAAAGTGAACTGGGGTGGGGTGACAGTGGACTGGGTGGGTGGGTGACAGTGAATGGGTGGGTGACAGTGACCTGGGGGGTGACAGTGACTGGGTGGGGTGTGACAGTGACTGGGTGGGGGACAGTGACTGGGTGGGTGACAGTGACTGGGTGGAGGTGCCAGTGCTGGGTGGGTGGACAGTGACTGGGTGGGTGACAGTGACTGGGTGGGGGACAGTGACTGGGTGGGTATGACAGTGACGGGTGGGTGTACAGTGACTGGGGGGTGATGACAGGACTGGGTGGTTGGACAAGTGACTGGGTGTGGGTGACAGGGACTGAGGTGGGGTGACAGTGACTGGGTGGCGGGACCAGTTGACTGGGGGGTGAAAGTGACTGGGTGGGGGGGGTGGTGACAGTGACTGGGTGGGTGACAGTGTACTGGGTGGGGGTGACCAGTGACTGGGTGTGGGGTGGACAGGACTGGGGGGGGGGGGGTGACAGTGGACTGGGTGGGTGACAGTGACTGGGTGGGTGACAGTGACTGGGGTGGGTGACAGGACTGGGGGCGGTGACAGTGAATGGGTGGGGACAGTGACTGGGTGCGGCGGTGACAGTGACTGGGGGGGTGACAGTGCTGGGTGGGGTGGACAGTGGAATGGTGGGTTTGACAGGAAGGGTGGGTTGAAGACAGTGAATGGGTGGGTGACAGGGAAGGGGGGGGGGACCCCCTCCCCCCCCCAGTGCCTGGGTGGGTGAACAGTGAATGGTGGGTGAACAGTGACTGGGGGGGGGAAAGTGAATGGGTGGCGTGACAGTTGACTGGAGGGGTGACAGTGAATGGTGTGGGGTGACAGGGACTGGGTGGGTGAAGGTGAACATGGGTGGGGACGTGACTGGGTGGGTGACAGTGAATGGGTGGGTGAAGGGACTGGGTGGGGACAGTGACTGGGTTTTTGTGGTTGACAGTGGACTGGTTGCTGACATGAATGGGTGGGTGGGTGGACAGTGACGGGTGGTGACAGTGACTGGGTGGTGCCAATGTGATCTGGGTGGGGGAAAGTGGATCTGGGTGGGGTGACAGTGATAGGGTGCTGGGGTGCACAGTTGACTGGGGGGGGACAGTGATGGGGTGGCGTGACAGTGACTGGGATGGGTGACAGTGATGTGGTGGGTGACAGTGACTGGGGGGTGACAGTGACTGGGTGGGTGACAGTGATGGAAGTGGGGTGACAGGGACTGGGTGGGTGACAGTGAATGGGTGGCGTGGTGACAGTGACTGGGGGGGGTCGACAGTGACTGGGTGGTTGACAGTGACCTGGGGGGGTGACCAGTGACTGGGTGGGTTGCAGTGATGGGTGGGTGACAGGGACTGGGTGGGTGACAGTGATGGGTGGGTGACAGTGAACGCGGTGGGTGACAGGGACGGGGTGGTTGACAGTGACTGGGTGGTGACAGTGACTGGGTGGGTGAACAGTGACTGGGTGGAGGTTGACAGTGGACTGTGGTGGGTGACAGTTTACTGGGTGGGTGACAGGGACTGGGGGGGGACATGACTGGGTGGGTGACAGTGACTGGGTGGGTGGACAGTGGACTGGGTGGGGTGACAGGGATGGGTGGTGACAGTGGACTGGGTGGGTTGACAGGAATGGGTGGGGTGACAGTGACTGGGTGGTGACAGTGACTCTGGGGGGTGGTGACAGTGTGACTGGGTGGGTGGGGAAAGGGGATGGGTGGGGTGGTGGACAGTGACTGCGGTCGGTGACAGGATGGGTGGGTGCAGTGACTGGCGTGGGGGTGGGGTGACAGTGATGGGTGGGATGACAGTGAAGGGGTGGGGTGACGGTGGGTGACAGTGACTGGTGGGTGATGAGTGACAGAGTGACTGGGTGGGTGGGTACCGGGAGGGAGAGGGGGGCGGAAAAGTTGAATGGTCGTGGGTGAAAGTGAAGGGGGGTGGTGAAAAAGGAATGGGGGCGGTGAAAGGGAATGGTTGGGCTGTGATGAAAGGAGACGGGGGGGCTGAAGGGGAAGGGGGGGGGGGTGACAGTGACGGGTGCAGGTGACAAGTGACTGGGTGGTGACAGTGCTGGATGTGGGGGTACAGTGACTGGGTTGGGTGACAGTGACTGGGTGGGGGTGGACAGTGACTAGGTGGGGTGACACAGTGGATGGGTGGTGAAAGGAGGATGCGAGTGGGTGTTGGTGACAGTGGACGGGGGGGGGTGACAGTTGATGGGTGGGTGGGTGACGAGTGACGGGTGGGTGAACAAGTGACTGGGTGGGTGAGGGGTGACAGGAATGGGTGGGGTGACAAGTGACCTGGCGTGGGTGACAGTGACTGGGCCTGGGTGACAGTGATGGGTGTGGTGACAGGATGGGTGGGTGACAGTGACTGGGTGGGTGACACAGTGCTGGGTGGGTTGACAGTGAGGGGTGGGTTGACAGTGATGGGGGGTGACAGTGACTGGGTGGTGACAGTGACGGTGTGGGTGAAGTGACTGGGTGGGTGTACAGTTGACTGGAGTGGGTGACATGGGACGGGTGGGTGACAGTGACTGGTGTGGGTGACAGTGAATGGGTGGGGTGGGTGGACGTGACAGGGGTGACAGGGGACGGGTGGGTGACAGTGAATGGGTGGGTGACAGTGGAATGGGTGGGTGTGACCAGGGATGGCGTGTGTTGACAGTGACTGGGGGTGACCGTGGACTGGGTGGGTGACAGTGACGTGTGGGTGACAGTGACCT
The DNA here is from genome assembly GCA_036426205.1 of Ascaphus truei. NCBI lineage: Eukaryota > Metazoa > Chordata > Amphibia > Anura > Ascaphidae > Ascaphus > Ascaphus truei. The sequence continues at coordinate 111,022 of WSYH01000434.1, forward strand.
GGGTGGGGGTGTGACAGGACGGGTGGGTGGACAGTGAATGGGTGGGCTGACAGGACTGGGTGGGTGACAGGTGACTGGGGGGTGACAGTGACTGGGGTGGGTGACAGTGACTGTGTGGGTGACAGTGACGGGTGGGGGACAGTGACTGGGTGGGTGACAGTGACGGGTGGGGGACAGTGACTGGACGGGGGGTGACAGTAGTGAATGGGTGGGTGACAGCGACTGGGTGGTGACAGTGACTGGGTGGGTGACAGTGGACTGGCGTGGGTGGACAGTGAATGGGTGGGTGGGTGACAGTGGACTGAAGGTGGGTGACAGTGACTGGGTGGGGTGACAGTGACTGGGTGCTGGGGGTGACAGTGACTGGGTGGGTGACAGTGACTGGGGTGGTGACAGTGCACTGTGGTGGTGACAGTGACTGGGTGGGTGACAGTGATGGGTGGGTGACATGACTGGGTGGGTTGGACGTGAGAGGTGGGTGACAGTGACATGGTGTGGGGACAGTGACTGGCGTGTGGTGACGTGACGGGGTGGGTGACAGTGAATCGGGGGGTGACAGGTGCACTGGGTGGGTGATGACAGTGACTGGGTGGGTGACAGTGGACTGGGTGGGTGACCAGTGAATGGGTGGGTGACAAGGTGACAGTGACTGGGTGGGTGGACAGTGACGGGGTGGGTGGACAGTGACTGGGTGGGTGACAGTGACTGGGTGGGTGGACAGTGACTGGGTGGGGGTGACAGTGATGGGGTGTGGGTGACAGTTGGACTGGAGTGGGTGAAGTGATGGGTGGGTGACAGTGACTGGGTGGGTTTGACAGTGGATGGGTGGGGTTGACAGTTGACGGGGGGGTGACAGTGAGGGTGTGGTGACAGGGACTGGGTGGGTGAAAGTGACTGCGGTGGGGTGAAGTGATCTGGGGGGGCGGTGACAGTGACTGGGTGGGTGACAGGACTGGGTGCAGGCCGGGGACAGTGACTGGGTGGGGTGACAGGCCTGGGTGGGTGACAGTGACTGGCGGGGTGACAGTGACTGGGTGGGTGACAGTGGATCGGGTGTGGTGACAGTGATGGGTGGGTTGACAGTGACTGGGTGGGTGACCAGTGACTGGGGGGTGAACAGTGGACTGGGTGGGGGACAGTGATCTGGTGGGTGACAGTGACTGGGTGGGGTGACAGTGATGGGGGGGGTGAAGTGACTGGGTGCGGGGTGAAAGTGACTGGGGGGTGACAGTGACTGGGGTTGGGGGTGGAAAGTGACTGGGTGCGGTGACCAGGACTGGGTGGGTGACAGTGAATGGTGGGTGACAGTGACTGGGTGGGTGACAGTGACTGGTGGGTGACAGTGACTGGGTGGTGACATGACTGGGTGGGGTGACAGTGGACTGGGTGGGTGACAGTGATGGGTGGGGGGTATGAAATGGGGAATGGGGGGGTGGAACAGTGGAAGGGTGGGTGAAAGTGACGGGCGGTGGGTGAAAGGGACGGGTGGGTGACCGTGACTGGGTGGGTGACAGTGGGAATGGGTGGGTGAAAGTGAATGGGTGGGGGTGACAGTGACGGGGTGGGTGGGGGACAGTGACTGAGGTGGGGTGGACAGTGACGGGTGGGGTGAACAGTGACTGCGGGGTGGGGTGACTTACTTGGCCGGTGTGGGGGTGCAGGTTGCCACCAGACGCTTCCCTCTGCCCCGATAATCCCAGTGGCAGCTGCCTGGGGCGGGTGGTGGTCTAGGGGGGTGCGCGGGAAGTTTTCAAGGCTGGGAGGGTCGGAGAGGGGAAGACGCGACGGGGAGGGGACAACGGCGAACCCAGTCGAGGAGTTGCTTGAGAGGGGGGGTGGGGGCGAGAGGGGGGGAAGGAAGGGGGTGTGGTTGGCGGCGGATGATGGTTGGGGCGCAGCGGGGCTGAACGAGGGAAGGGGGGAAGGGGAGGGGAGAATGGAGAAAGCTGGAGCAGAGAGGCGCATGTGGAATGAATGTGGCAGGAAGCTGGTGCTTCCCCTCAATCCCCACATTGGGGAGCGGGGGGGAGCAGGGGGCTGGAGCTGGATGCCCTGGTGCATTCTCTCCCTTCAGTCCCACATTGGGAGCGGGGGGTAAAGCAGAGGCACTGATGCTCCCCTCCGTCCCACGTTGGCGCGACGGGGGGGGTGGAGCAGGAGGCGCACGCGGAAGGAGGAAATCTGGGTTTTGTTGCTTCCCCCTTGGTCCCACGTTGGGGAGCGTGGGGACAGAGCGAGCCCGCAGGCAGAGGCCAGGAAACCGGTTGCACAGGAATGCGCATGCCGGAAATACCGCCACCATTTAAAAAAAACAACTCCTTTTTTATTTATTTTATTCAATTAATGGTTTGCATGGGCGCGAGGGGGGCCCGGGCGCGGCCCAGGCCCCCTTGACTCACGTGGCCCGCGGACGCCAGTACCCGTTTGTCCAACCCCCGTTGGTGGCCCTGTCAATAGTAATAAATGACAAATAAAAACGCAACATAGTCAACAACGTCATCAAATAATAGAAAGTGTGCTTGTAGAAACTCTTTATGTTCACGTGGAGGACTCATGTTGGTTCAATCAAAATAAAGCGGTTTGCAAGAGACAAGTGGCGCTGGGCTGACTCTAGTTGTAAGGAAGCTGGAAACCCCAGTGGGACATCTGAGCCATTGTATGCGATGCAATAAGGATTTATCACCTAGTCAGGATTAGGAAGAGAAAGATAGAAAGATATCCATAGCGTAATCCAGTCCTAAGACAAATTTATATAAAGGCAAATACAAATTCAACAATTACACACAGTGTCATTAATTGTAATCAGACACATAAAAATGATGGATGTCAATGACCTGGTTACTCCCCGCCGACTACCTCCGTTCAGTCTCTCCAGTACAGCACACGGCTGCCAGGCAAAAAGCATCTGTCGGGACCGGATGTATGTCCTAATCGAAGGAGAGTCTTTGCAGTCAGCACGGGGCCGCACATAGCGCAGCGCAGCAGCTAACGCAAGGGAGCGATCGGGACTCCTTTGGGACGTGACGTGGGCGACTCTCTACGTTGTTTCAACTGGGTGTGTAGTTTGTCAGGAGTTCATTGGCAATCTACAAAAGACCTAAACCTTATATCCTGACGTGCAATTCATGGCTACTCACTTAACCAATAGTAATCCAGACGAGGAACAACCCCAGGTCTCCAAAAGTAAATAAATGAGAGAATCAAACAAAACAAATAGATCCTATGTTTCTGAATATTCTAAATATCAAAAGACAGTGGAAATCTCGGCACATGGACAAGAGAGGAGCAAATTAGTCATACAATCAAAAATAATAAATATATGCAATATTAAAGATATACTAAAAATTCAATAAAGATTCATTAAAAGGATGCTATTGAAATGTCAATTTCTGTTTAGGACCCCCTGGGTACCATAGATTTAATGATATGGATCCAGACGGTATCTTTTCTCGCAAGTGTTTGGGGACCTAGTACCACCCACTCCAATGGGGCATACAGGTTCAACCCACCTGAAAGTGAATAAACCCGGATCACATATAGAAAACTTCAAAATGTCTCGGAAAACACTATGCTGTTTGTAGTTTCTTTTACTGTCCCATATGTTTCCGGTCTCACCTTCAGGGTTAGTAGTTGTGCCAATGTACTGTTAAGATCTGTTAAGGACCTAACGTGCGAATATGCGTAGAGGGTGGCACTTTAACCTCCATGGGTTTGTTATTTGATTAATAAATATATTGATTTTTAACCACCGGCTCCCGGAACAGTGTTGCTGCGTTCTATTCTTTTAAGTGTGATTCCACTGTCTTGGGCAAAGAAAGTTGTCGTCTGGAACAACCTACTATACCAGAGAATTAATGCTGATGTAGGAGCTGCAACGACGAATAAGGTACCTTGTAAACTCCACATCAGGCGAGCCACTCGCCCTGTTACCTCACAGGTAGCACCACGCTGCATTAAATATGGAATAGTAGCAGACAATCTTCACTTAGGCTGAGGACCGTGGCAAGGCCAATTATGGGTAATTGGTAAATTGCAGTTTACCACTGTGGTAAATAAATCTGGGTAAGATTTAAATGTAAGATGCTTATGTCATGATGACCAGGACCTATTATAAGGGTCTGCAACAACATGGACTCATACCCCCTAAAAATAAATTACAAACCGTGGACTATATAATAGAGTTTGAGAAGTGCTAGAATGAGTAATTCAGTACATTTAGTTTTTTACATTCAGACTTCCTTTCATTTTGAACCTAAAGCGCCAGAATTTTTGCACGGAGGTGGTCTTCAGCGCCTTTTACCAATATTGAATAGGATTAAGGCTTGAACACTTTTTTGCTATTTTTGTGTGCAGAGAAAGCAGCAGGAGCTGCTTCTTTAAGATATTGAATATAGCCTTTAATCAAGGACTTATTTTATTTCCAAACAAAGGAAACACACATGTCAAAAATCAGCAATGTACTGTATCTGAAATACACAATTTGAAATTCACATATGAATCGTTATAGCTTGTTATTTAAGAATTTCAGCAACGTGAAATTCTTGGGTAGCACCTTACACACTGCTAAATATTTGAAGGATTGTGCTGCTGCAAGTTTCATTTGTGGCAGACAGAATTAGTCTTCGGTTAATTATTGAGATTCTGTGTCAGTGTTAGTTGAACCCATGACATTCTTACATTCTGCGCACTTTGGCAATGAAATAGGAGGCAAATTCAGGACATATTGTCTGCCCCGAGCAGCAATAATTAATGATCATGGCCAGATCTTACTGTATAATGAGACGGCACCACATTTACAAGAAGAACATTAAAGTTGTCTGAGTTTTTGCTCTAACTCTTACAGTAAAAAAAACGAAGCACAAAAAAATGTAACTTTCACCATCAAATATAATTCTCCACATTTTATTCTCTACCAACACTACATAAATATGACTGTCTAACATAGCATATGTATCAGAGCAGTTTCAGATGTAGATTATATTTGCTATCAATTGTTCACAGGGCTAGTCTCCACAACATGTAGTGGCAGGGAATTATCAAACATTCTTAGGATGTGTGCTTTCTTTGCACAAAACTGGGACACCTATTTAATCAAAGGACAAAAAGCCTTAGCGTAATATTGTATTTTATATGGAATTCATGAATATTGGGGACAAGTTTAATATTTACCACAGGGAATAGTGATTATACGTTATGCTAATATTAGAATTATTGCAGTTTATTTGTTTTGCCAAATTATATTTCATAATAAAAAAATAAAAAAAAAATACTGGACTGGTAACATTTTATGATGTGTTGCACAGCTTAAAATCGTTAGAAATGTCCTTATCTACTGGTGTGAATATTGAGGCATGTGCTCATAGGAGTGTATGCCCAAATACTTTACAGATCAACACAGATATTTTTAGTAAATGGTGCTTTTGTTTTTTTTTTATATTAGTCACATTTACATAAAAAAACAATATTGACACAATTCATTCACCAGTATCTAATCGATGTACAGTACACAAAGAACCATACTATACATATATACATACAGTACATATGAGAAATGTTAACCCCCCCCTCCCCTACCCCCTCTGGGATACACTGCTAGTTACTGTCTCTGGTGTAGTGTGCAGAGACATACCTGTTGGTTCGGGAGGTGGAGTGGGATCTGCGATTTGTAGTGGGAGATAGGAAGGTGGGTTGCATAGCGTCGGTGCGTCAGCGACTCCCAAGCTTCAGGGAACTTGGTAGTACTAGGTCAGTCTCCATCTGAAGCACTCTCTTCATACACCTCCATCACGACTCAGTCCGGCAAGGTATCTATAGTAAGGGACGTTATTGCATCACTTGCATAGATGGTACCAAAGCGGCGTACAGGGTATCAGAAGCTTCCAGGCTTCGGGGATAATGCATGCTCTTTTTGTGTCTGGAGCTTGATCTACAGACAGCCAGCCTTGCGGCTGGTCGCCTCTAACAGCCCAGGAGGGGAGATGCGGAACTCACGTCCACTTCCTTACAAAGGGGTGAAACAGGACTAAACCACATAACTTGGCCTTTTCCCATTCAAAGAGGAAATAGAAGGGGCGGGTAGCAAGGGTCTGTACCTATACGATAGGCTGTTTGACCAGGCCATGAGTCACCACAACCACCTCTGTCACTCAAAGAGGAGCAGGAGGGGGGCGGGGGGGGAAGCCACAGCATTTAAACCTGTTAAAGCTGCAGCTAGGAGGACTCACACATAACATGGGGAAAGAAAAGGTAGAAAGTGACATAAACCTTTAACTTCACCCCTGGGTTTAAATGGCCTATTTGGACCAAACTTAGTACACCATCCGGCATTCTGGAACCTCAGACAAGATGAAAAAAAGGTACACATAAGAGGGTACAAATAGAACCTGATGGAATTCCCTTGTCATCCACTGATAACAGCTGATGATCTACAATAACTCTAAATGCAAAGACTATGGAGAAAACCAATTATAATATTTGGGGTACGCGTAGGTAGCTCTAGACACCCCCCATTGGACATTAGGAGCACATTTAGAGTGATAATAAGATTCCTAACAGTGGCTGAGCAGGGACAGGAGGGGTATGGGCCAAGTTCACGATGTCATGCCGCGGTGTATGAAATGAGAACATGGGGATGGGACATGGTTATATTGCTAGGGCACGTGGTCGGGGTTAGTTTGTAGCAAAGTCCCATGACCTGTCCAGATAGTGAGGTTCATTGACCCCAGAGGGGAGAGAACAAGGGCCTGGGGTAGGGGACAAACAGTGACCTTCTCCCTCACAGTGCGCCATATAACAGGAGCCCGGTAGAAGCAGGATCACACATTTACCGCTCAGGTTGACTGGCGTTGGTGTCTTAACTGGCTACGCGGGCGCAATGTTGGTGTGCCAGGTAGCTACAGGCACATCGTCATTCACATTCTGGCTTTTTTATTGATTGTATGTGTTACGGATGTTTCTGGACCTAGCCTGAACACCCAATCTACATGGCCCCCTGTGGTTTAACCAGTCCACCATTACAGTTGTAGGTCTGGTGGTGCACATGTTGGAACAGGACTCCTGAGTCTCCCGCATGGTGTTGTGTGCGGGGATGCACAACCAAGACAGGCAGCTGAGTGTAGCGTGAATTGAGTCCTACACTAGATCAGTGGCAGCCCCTCAACCTCATCAGGATACCTGGTCCGCGATGGGATGATTCTGATGAGGAACTCTCTGTGTGCCTTCTCTGCCGAGTAATCCCAGACTCACACCAAGGTATCTTTTGATTCAAAGGTCATCTGTATTGGCATGGTGTATGGGCCAGTGCCCTCACAGCTATCAGTTAGCCGCTCATTCCTTTGTGACATGCACTCAATCTGGAAAGTCATCCTTCTCCTAAAGGGAGTTGCTTTCCATCTCTCCACCTTAGGGATTCAACAGCTTCTCTGTCTCTCTGCTCAGAGCTGCACAAGACTCAAGTGATCAGATGAATACTGAAAAACACTAGGTTGCAGACCTTCACGTGCATCTCAATGAACAACGGCAGCACAACACAGGAAACTGAACTCCTAACTTTAGGCAGTTGCTGCGGTCTTATATCACCTCAGGAACAGGACATCTCTGATGTCACGAAGGGTGGACACCAAGCATGTTGTCACTTCCTTTGGAATTATGACACCTCACCAGGGTTTATGGGTCAAACCGTCCATATTGGACTACTGGCAATCCTGGCATATACCAGGATTACTGCCAGCATGAGAAAGAGATATGTACACCAATTTACACATGGCTACATATGCAAGGGAGAAAAAACGAATCTCCATGTGGTGCTTACAGGGCTTGTTGGTTAAAGACCAAAATGTCAAATAAGCATAATCTGAATCCATTTGCAATAACTTTCGGAGAAATGTAATCAAAATGATATAAATTACCAACTGACTAAAGCACTGGAATAGAAAGCACAATGGGTGTCCCGCAATAAAAGAGGTAACCCGTGTGGAATCAAATAACAACAGCTACTACTAGATCAATTGCGTGATCTTTCTTAGCAGTGAGCAAGCAACAGGAAAAAATCCACTTGTAGTCATTGGCAAGCTATTTAAGGTCTTAATCCTGGTGTGATCTCGTCAGCGAAGTTGCAAATAGGATGAAAGAAAAAAACAAGAAGCACTGCAACGGAAAAAAGAAAGAGAACTGGAGGCAGATCAAAATAAGTAGAAAAATAAAAAAGATTTATTCAGCGAACATGCCCATGAGAGAGCTAAAAAGAACTCTGACGCTGTTCTCGCGTCTCCTGGCGCTTTTTTTTAAGATTAGTGGGTCATCTGATATTTTCAGTTGCACACACACATACACACAAGCACGCATAACGTAACTAGTACAAGGACAATTGTAGTAAAATATAAATGTAATACATTATAAAAGAAACTATTTCAAAAAATTATTAAGGAGAGACAGCACACAAACAAACATACTAATGGGTAATAAATATGCAGGCAATGTGGAACTGAGAGGACCCGTTTCCTCTGAACACAATAACTGCTAAAGAAAACATTGTCCCAGCCACAAAAAAAAGGGAGGGGAATATGCCCAAAAGTTTTAATGAACAAAAAACACAAAATGCACATCAATGTCATTCATAAACCAAAACGACACGCTAAAAGAAAGCAGGAGAAAAAACAAGGAAAGATGAGAGTGAGGGGTGGATAGGATGAAAAAAATAAAAGTAAAAGGGGATGGGGGGGGGCGGCAACGTTTCGGGGTAACAACCCTTCCTCAGGAGATGCGAGTGCCGGTTGCAGAGTTATAACAACACTATCCCTCTGCACGGCACTGCCTGTATCCGTGATGTACCACAACGGTGTTGAACCAATTGTCACCACGCTGTTGTCCCAGCCATAGGAATAGACCAACAGTAGCGCGGTGACCGTTCACACGAGGAAGTAAGTATTCAGGGCGCCAGGAGACTAATCTTCACAGCAGCGGTGACTACCAGTAAAAGAGAATTCATGAGCACTTCGAGCAGCAACTTACTATTCTAATTTTATGTTGTGAACCCTGAACCAGTTGCTGTGACTGAATTTGCATGAATATGTGCTATCAACTGAACAGTGCTTGGGTGGTCGAGCTAGAGAGACCTCAAGAAAAATACAACACTGCAATGCATTTCATTTGGTCCGTGGATATATATATTAGTTGTGTGTTCTTGGCATATTTGCTTTGATTGCATGTTGCATTGGACTGACAGTGCCATCATGAACACTTTCATGTGTAGTAGTTGTAGTAGTTGTATGCTTCTAAACTCCACCTTCTGCATTTGTTCCTAGTCGCATAGGGTAGCCCAATATTGACTTTAGTTGCTTGGTAGTTCACTGGATTGGTTTTCGACCTCCACCCAGTGAGGATAATTTGGTACTCCCCATTGTTCGTTCCTTAGTGCTTTTTTCTGTAGGGAGATTGGTACAGGGATAGGGAAGTACCATTGGACATTTTGTTGTCTTTTGGGAACAGGCCTGAGGAAGGGGTTGTGTACCCGAAACGTGGCCACTCCCACCCCGTACTTTTTTAAAAATTTTCCCATCGATCCCACCACTCATCCCTTTCCTGTTTTTCTCCCAGAGTTTATCTTTAGTGTGTATGTTTTGTTTTTGACAATACATTGATGAGGATTTGGTTTTGTTGATTAGAACTTTTTTGGGCATATTACCCTCATATGGACCCTTTGGTTGTGTGGTTGGAACACTAGTTTTCTTGTTAATAAATAAAACTGTTTTATGTCAAAAACAAATGTTATTGTTTTTACTAGGAATTTATTAAGTCTTTTTTTAAAGGTGGGACAGGGGCGGAACGGGGCATGGCTAGGGGCAGAGCTAGGCGTATTCAAGTAGATTTTTTGGTTCAGCGTAGTAGATTTTTGGATGATTGTCAGTCAGGTTTATATATAATATAAGATGAATAGAGATAGTATAGAATATATATGATATAGTAGATATATATATAATTATAGATAGAGACACAGTGGTCACAAACACCCAAAAATATCTACTAGCAGAACAAAAAATCTACTCGCCACCTGGGGGCGCCTGAGGCCCCCCCCCAGACATGCCCTAGTTCGCCCCTTCGCAGACCCTAGTCCCGCCCCAGACCCGCTTTAAAAAATAAATAATTTAGAAAAAAAAGCCAGCATGTGAATGACTAGTTTCCTGAAAACCCATAACTAGTGCTCGGGATGCCCCCACGTCAAATGATCCAACCAGCGCATCTCGCCTGGGATCTTACCGATCCACGTCCTCAATCGGGTCCAGGTACCCTCATTCCTGCAATGTTATACATTGGAGGGGAGCGTTGTTCCTTAAGTCTTCCTGGTTTAGGGGGGATTTGTGCTTCCGTGTGAAGCTCGAGGGTTGAGATCTGGGAAGAAAGCAGTATATGGTATTTCGGGGTGTAGGTACGTATAGGGCAGTTAAGATAATAGGGGTAATATAAGAGATCCCAGAGGTGGGAGACGGGAGTGTGGGTGAAGGGAAGAGAGAGGAGGATTGGAGGAGAGAGAGAGAGAGGAGAGAGGAGAGGAGAGAGAAACAGGACAGAGAGAAACAGAGACAGAGAGAAGAGAGAAGTGAGTGGGGATGAGATGAGCGAGACAGACACACTCCACACCACTCACATTAACCACACACCACTCACTCATAGACTCACACACTGCACACACACACTCTCGCCACAACACACAGTTACTCAGTCACACACACACACACACACACACACACCAACACACGCACGCACGCAGCACGAACGCACGCACACACACACAGTCAACTGGCCTCACACTGAACCACTCACACATCACCCACTGTCGCTCTCACACACACACTCACCCGCAATCAGGGGGGTCGACAACATCTGGGTACCAGGTGGGGCCATCCCGCATGGCAGTTGGGCCCTCCACACCGGCAGAACAAGAAGGGCCTCTGGCAAGACAGGGGGGGTACGACATGGCAGCAGGGCCCTCCGCATGGCAGGAGGGCCTCTAGGCAAGGGCAGGGGGGGCAACCCCCCCACTTCCGAGGCGGACACCAACAGCACACCCCCCCAGAGGAGGATTGCCGACAGCAACCCCACCGGAAAGTGGGGAAAGCGGCGCTGCCGCAGCACCGCAGCACCCCCCTCTACTCTCACCCGGAGAAACACAGGAGGGACCCACCCAGCTACACTCCCACCCTGGGAAAAGCAAGCGGGGACCCCCCTTAGCCCTATTAATGCCCGGGCGCAAGCAGGAATCAGGGGCAGGGGGAGGGAGGGGGGAGATAAGGGCAAGGAGGGGGAGGAGATCAGGGGGCAGGGGGGGAAGGAGATCGGGGAAGGGGCTCGAAACCCAAGAGCTGCCAGCCGACCCTCTTCCCTAGCATTCAACCCAATCAGGGAGGGAATTTTAATTATGTTCCTTTTAAAAAAAATTGGCTGCGACCAGGGGAATCATAGGCAGAGCACGGCTCGCCAGTAGCCTAAATCCACTAGCCACGGGGCGGGTGTGTGGTAGCGTATGTGTTGAACACTGGTTAAATTATAGATATAGATAGTATAGCAGATATGATAGATATAGAATAAGAGTGAGACAGAGAGATATACAGTAGAGATATATATATATAATAATATATATATATGTATATATATCTAATATAATATATTATATATAAACAATAACAATACAGTTTTCACACGTAACCAGGGGACAGCACTCAGGAAGTCAGGTAAACAAGTTTGTAATGTGAAAACACATCATTTTTGGTCCACAATGCAAATTGTTGATCATTTTATTGTATTTATGTCTTTATTTTTAGCGCAAACAGTGCTACTCGGCTCACAAAGAATACAGTACCAGGAATATAATTATAAAATAAGTGCGCAGCCAAAATCAGAACAATAGGAAACGGAAATCCCGTCCCGAAGAGAGCTTACAATCTAAGAGGTTTTAGGGAGAAACTTACAGAGACAGTAGGTGAGGGAGTGAAGTGGTAGATGGGCAGTGGTGTCACAATGTGGTGGTAGGAGTGACTGAGTGTGGGACAATAGCCAGAGTGCAGGCTATTGATTGTGGGGTTAAAATTAAGGGAAGGTCGTGTTAAATGGAAAAGGTTAACACATTACAGTGGATGGAGAGGGTGGCAAGGAGGCATGAGTGAGATTCATGTGTGTAGTTGGCTTCAGACTTACGGGAGATCCGCCAAGCAGAGAAGGAGTAGGATAGAGGCGTGTGCATAGCGATTTGTGGTTGGCTGTTTTTTTTATGTGAGGGGGTTAAAGAAGTGTTGGAGAGAGGTGTATAAAATAGTGCAGTGGAGGGGGATGTGTTAGAGAACAGAAATGCTCAAGAAGAGTAAGGAGGGAAAGTAAACAGAAAAGAAATAGGGAGGGCATAGTGAGATGCAGGAGGGAGAGAGTTCCAGTACTGGAGGATAGAAGGTACAATAAATCACCGCTGTTAAAAGTGAATGTCCCAACAGGCAAAGTTGTAATGCAGATGTCAAGATTCTTCCTCCATCTTCAGCTCCAATTTCAACTCCAAAATTACTCTTTGTAGACATTTTGATGTGAGCTTTTGTATGTATTATCTAGATAGATAGAAGATAGATAGAAGATAGGATAGATAGATAGATAGAACAGGAAAAATACCGCTCAGAACTCATTAAAGTGCATGATCTCAAGGCCAGCTTAAAATGCCCTAAAATAAGAAAATTGGAGCGACAGTGTTTGGGAGAAAACCTATTCAATACACCTTAAGCTTGGTGATAGGGAATAATCCCAATCCTAGGGCTCAGTGTGTGTGGAAATAGCATTGATTGAAAGCTCAATTAAACTTATATCTGGGTCATTGGGCATAAAATTAGGTTGGGTGAGGGCCTCGATGTGGTATAACACAAATAGGGGTACAGGTTGTAATGGAGACAATACACAGAACTCTAATATACCATAAGTGGTACTGTCTAAATCCCCAGAAAACCAAAGTACATACCCATCCGTATCGATGGAGCCTCAGAAGCACAGCCTGCTCAGACTCAAGTCAAGTTGCGTGCATCACGCTGCATCTCAGGTGGTAAAGGTTGGTCCCGTGGGGTCACGATGGCGGAGCACTGTGTTATTGAGTATGAAGAAATTCTGGGGCTGCACACCAGTTCAAGTTTAAAATGATGTTATAAGTGGTTCATGGCGATAGTCTACAGTAAAACACTCTGCGCGTTCACGGAAGGTTGTCACCTGTATCAATACACCTAAGACAAGAATCCCATTGTGAGCACTCAAAATATCAACAATGAGAATGAATATATAAAGTAAGAATAATTTTAATTGACATATCAAAATTTTGTAACGGGGTTATTCTGTGCAATACTACGTATATGCCAGTGGGGTACTCTTGTGGCTTCTCAGGGAACCTAAGTCTCCGTGCGTAACCACGAATCTCTTGTGCAACGTTCCACCTGGAGGAATCCCGTACGGAGGGGGAGAAAGGCCTCACAGGAAATAACCACATTTAAGTTGAACAGTGGCAGAACAGAACAGGCTTTATGAATAAAGTGGTTAACAACAAAATAAACAGATGTCCCTCCCTGTGAGGGGAATAATATAGCTTTGGCAACACACTTTCCTTACCGGGTGATCCCACCCCGTATCCATAACCCCACCAATCTGTCCACACCCTTGAGGGAGAAAAAATATGACGGCAGTCACTAGTCCCGTAACAGTAATAAGCAATAAACGTTGGTGACCACTTGCGAACGGGTAGTAGTACGTACCGGAGCACTCCAGTGCTGGGCCTGAACAGAATTCACAAAAGGATCGGCGGATGGAATAAAACCGAAACACCATCCGGGGCGATCCCACCCGAAAGGCCTCTGCCAAACGGCAAGCGACGGTATAGGCCCCACCTCTGGCTGTTATGTGCAGCGTTGGCTGGGTATATTCTGAATTGTATATAAGTACAAAGGACACGGCAAGGTCTGTCCAACTTGGGCCATGATGGTTCCCTCAATACTCAGCTGAGTGACTTTAGGGATATCTGGGGCTAAGGGGCCGCTGGCCAGTCCAGGGGGTCACTGACTCCTGCACGCTACGTCCTTCCCTTAGATGCTCCCCAACACCAACTGAACTGCGTATTACAATCAACACGCTGTATCTATTTTCCCTTGCAGGGAGATGCTCAGACCTTATGGCTCCTTGGAGTCACGTGGGCGCTCATGATACTCATGGGGAGATGTAGTCTATACTGGAGCCTGCCCTCGCCAGGCGGTCTCCTGCGCATGTGCAACCTTGCCGAGCAATACTAGCGGCGCCCTGCACTTCGAGCCGCCGCGGGACCTTAACAACCGCGATCCGCGGCCTTATAACGGCCGCACGCGTTACGGCAACGGCTGTAAGGGCAAGGGGGAGAACCTGGCTACAAAAACAAAAAACAAATGTAGATAAAAAGATGGATAAAGACACTAGCGGATGAACCCAAAAATATGCTCTCCGGACTAAGAACACAAGTGGTAATACCTCCTAAATACTGAATAGTATAGTCAGAATAAACAGATAACATGGGGAAAAGCCATGCACCATGTGTAACGACGGCCTGGAATCTAATTCACAGAAATCTAACTGAACATGCAACAGCAAGTCTGAATAACAGGCTGAATGAAACCCTATCTACATACTGTATGCAAACAGAGTTGAAAGTGGTACACACGCATATACTAAATTAGCTTGTATATAACAGTCTTGTCAGTCAGTCAGTGAATAAAGTCACAGTATTACAGGAGTAGCTTGGAGACTTGTAAATAATGGCCTCCTGCTAGATCATGACCCATAGAATATCCACTCTTAGATCAAAATCTCTGACGTTTGATCTGGATGTCACATAATTGGCAAACATTAATGAGAGGGCTCACCTGACAAATATGCAAGCACAGATTGTACCACCATAATCTGTGACCAGTTGCTGCTAAGAGCCTGAACAGATGGGAGGATACGTACTGACACCACAGACTAAGTATTCAGTAAGGCGAGTTCCAGATTGGCGACTGAAGCTCGCTATGGCGCTGGGCTTGGCGCTTGGCGCGCTTACCCTTCTGCAATGTGGATCAGCACATCCCGATATCCCGCTGTGCTCAGTGGCGCTCATGCGCTGTGCACACACACTCTCCCAGCGTGTGCTTGGGAGAGACAAGGAGAGTCATCTTTGGTGCTGAGAGAGGGTACATGGACCTGCTCTGACCAATGGTAAGAGAGAGGGGCCTGTTCTATTGCGTAGTGTCACACAAACTGACACTGAATTCAGCAGAGAGAAGTGGGAAAGGAGGGGGCAACCGGACTGAGGAAGGGGGGAAAAGGTCTAGAGGGGGGGGCAAAGGACTGAGAGGGGTGGGGCAAACAGACATGAGAGAGGGGGGGGGGCAACGGACTGAGAGGGGGGGCCGGAAAACGGACTGAGAGGGGGGCAAACAGCTTGAGAGGGGGGGGGGACAAACGGACTGAGAGGGGGGGCAACGGAATGAGAGGGGGCAAACAGACTGAGAGGGGGGCAAATGGATTAGGGGGGCAGGGGGGCAAATGGACTGAAGATGGGGGGGCAAACAGACTGAGAGGGGGGGACAAAGGACATGAGAGGGGGGGCCCAAACGGACTGAGAGGGGGGGGGAGGGCCAAACGGACTGAGATGGGGGGGCAAACGGACTGAGAGGTGGGTGGCAAACAGACTGAGAGGGGGCAAATGGACTGAGAGGGGAGTAAACGGACTGAGAGGGGGGCAAATGGACTGAGAGGGTGGCACCCGGACTGAGAGGGGGGGCAAACGGACACGGGGGGGCAAATGGAGTGCTGCTTTGTGGTGGGTGGGGGGGGGCAAACGAGCTGGTGGTTGTGGGGGGAGCAGAAAGGAGCAGAGAAAAGAGAGGGGGGAGAAGAGGGAGCAGAGGAGGAGGTCGAGGAAGGTGAGAGAGGGGGAGAGGGTGAGAAGAGAAGAGTGGAGAGAGAGGGAGAAAGGAGAAAAGCAAGGGGGGAGAGAGGGGGCCGGGGAGACGAGATGAGAGCGCAGTGGGGGGGAGAGATTGCTAGGGGGCACAGGAGGAGAGACGCGCAGGGGGCGGGCGTGGGAGCAAGGAGAGGAGGGGGGTGGCCGGGAGAGAGAGGGGGGCCGGGAGAGAGAAAGAGAGAGCAATGGGGGGGAGAGAGAGAGCAATGGGGTGGAGAGAGAGAGAGCAATGTGGGGGAGAGAGAGAGCAATGGGGGGGGAGAGAGAGAGCAATGGTGGAGACGGGAGAGAGAGAGCAATGGGGAGGAGAGAGAGCAATGGGGGGCGAGAGAGAGAGCAATGGGGGAGGAGGAGAGAAGAGAGAGGGGGAGAGATGAGGGGGGAGAGAGGGGGAGATATTATAGTATATAGATGAGAGTATATACACAGAAACACAGGACAGCCCACTATACAGCAGCTGACACACCCCCTCACATAGTAGCCACGCCCCCCCCCCGCTCCTGCTCTAAAAATGTTGCAGGAAAGCGATCGCTCATGCTTGGTGAGCTGGTGACATCAGTCAGCAGCAGCGTGGTCTCAGCCTTAGGGCCTCATGCACTAAGCGCCGATAAAATCTCTTCGGCAAGTGTTGCTGATAGGCATGATTTTGGCAATTTGCCCTCGCAGTATTCAGTAAGGGCCGAATCTCTGCGAAAGCAAAACGCCGATGAGCCGGTGATAAAAAAATCCTGGCTCCCGATAACCTGGCGATAGGCCGTTTCTGCCGATATGTTTTTGCAGCAGAGAGAGACCAGCGCTCTCTCTGCGCAAACATCGGCAAAATAAAAAACATATCAAAAACAACTTTACTGATATCAGTGTACATGTGAAGGGGGGTCTCCGGAGCAGTGAACCGCATTGGTTCAGGTCGGGGACCCCTGTTCCGAGATACAGGCCCTATGAGGTGCGGATCCCTCTGCATTTACATGTCCCGATCACATGACCGCGAATGTAAACAAAGCAGAGGGATACCGGCACCCAATAAAGGGGCTGTATCTCGGGAAGCAGGGGTGGGGGTCACGGACCATAAAAGGGAAAGGAAGAGGGAAGGGTGGAGGGGGGGGAAGGGGGGGGGGAAGGGTGGGCGGGATGGGGGGGGAAAGCAAGGAAAGGGAATGGCACAAAGTAATGAGAGGTATAAGATGAATCAATCATGAAGGGAAATGTTTCAGTTCCCATTCAACATTTAAACCAAAAGGTTGCAACAGTATTCAATGAGAAAACCATGAACCTTTCTTTTTTATATCCAAAACAATGCGGAAGAATATCATGGTACATTGGATAGTAGTCACCCCAGGACATTGATCCGTGGGATACACCAAAAGGGCAATTCATGCGATACAACACCACTTTGTACTCCCAAGAAACATTTTGGAACACTCCAAAGATATTGAGTTCCAAGTTTCTATCTAGAGGATAACTCAGGAGAATATAGACATAGCATTTCTGAATGCTGATTCAATGGATCGTGAAGAATTTAACCACAATAAGAAGAGAAAACTTTAAAAAAGCCAAGTTTACTGAACGGTCCATGTTCATCACAAAATACAGTAAAAAGGCGTCCACAAATCAGACAAATTGTCTCTAGACACTGGAAATATACGGAAATTGGACCCTGACCTGGAATCATACAACCAGATCGGGTTCCAAAATTGCCATTCAGAAAGGACAAGTACATAGCCACGTCCATTCTAGAGCAAGACATGTTTCAATCTAAATAAATCAAACATAAGAAATATAACCAAATGGTTTTGTTCCTTGGTGGTTTCTGTAAGTACTGCAAATATGCATTCTCCCACCAAAAGAATATGTACATTATTAACCCAACACAACAGACACAAGGATCAATACTTTATAATTGTCAACTACTCCATGTTATAAGTGTTACTGTGGTTGCAAATATAGATACGTATAGACTAGGTCTATATGTTAGAATCCTGAAAGATTATTATAAATAAATACATTTGTCCCCAGGCTAAACATTTTGAAAAATGACCCCATTAGTTAACCGTTTCCCCACGTCAGAATGTGAGGTGTCTTTGGTTGGTACTATAGACACATTGGATCTGTTCATGATATAAAGGGAGGGTAACTTAAAATCGCCTCAAAAAAAAGACATGTCATGGATTTTCCTCATTGAATACTTTTTGAAACTTTTGGTTTAAATGTTGAATGGGAAACTGAAACATTCCTTCATGATTGACTAACGGCGCTTACTCTCGTCCGGGCGTCTACACTGCCGCAAAAACCAAAGATTCATGGACTTTGTCTCCATATGGAATCTTACTTCTGAACCTTATGCGTTTTTTGACAAGATGGTCAGGAAGTGTGGGGATGAAAATTCCTAGATCGAGCCCACCTTCTAACCCAGAACCCCTATCGGAAAAGGTTCCGTAGGTGTTGGGAGGATTAATAGGAAGAACGGCGCCATTTAACACGCACTAAGTGCATACAACAGGATTTAGTCGCCATACCAACACATCTCACCTTGCTTCCACGCCGAAAACTTCTACTCCCCGCCTTTCCCTCGTCTCCCTCCTCCTTCTCATCTCACGACTACGCCCTTACTTTCTCTTTCCCCCCCATTCAGCTTCTCCCTCTCCCCCCCCCACACCACCTTCTTTCCTACTCCTTCCTCCTAGCTCTTAATCGTGTCCTTTCTCCCCCTATCCCATTCACCACTTACCCAGTCCTCTAGGTACACTCTTTCTCCGTCGCCCCTTGTTTCACCGTCCCTCCACATTGTTTCCCCCCCCTTTTTACTTCCATCCCCCTCTCGTACTCTTCCGGGGTCTTGTTTCACCCCCTCCTCCCCAAAATTCACGGGCGACTCATTTGTCTTTGAAGAAACTACATTTAGCGCAATTCTACAACCTAGATTCACCAAAACACTTGTTTATACTCAATACCACCTGATTCCAAAGCAAGGTATTACAATTAATGGAAACGAAACGTAAGAACAGCATAACCACAAAACACTACACCCAATGGTGAGACAAATGGCAATATATCAACATCCGCAAAACTCCCCCTTACACTTTCCTTCCCCTCCTCCTCATCCTCTCCCTACTCCTTATCAATCATGTATTTAGATTACACATTATCAAAGATTTGATGCTTTATTCATGTTTAAACACATTATGCTTACAAATTTAAAATTCAGAAATAATATTTCACATATTTGTATAGATTATGTACAGTAGAGCCAACTCTTATTCGAAAAAAAACAGTGGCAATCCCAAAAAACCCAGGAAACAACCCAGGTACATTTGAATACATGCCTTAAACTTTCCTTAAACTAGCCCCAGCATTTATGATTGATTATGGCCTATCAGATTAACAGGGGGGTCCCGGCAGTCCCATTCAATCTGAATAGGACTGCCAGGGATCCCTGCTGTGTAATCTATGGGTCGTTAGTCAATGCAGAGAAATGCCTTAAACGGGCCTCAAACGAGGCCAGAACATACCCAGCACATTACCCAGCACATACCCAGATGTAACCCGGCTAGTTTACGGCAAATGTTAGAATAAACGTTGCCTCTACATGTATATGAAGGCTATATCCTTTTGTTTATTGTTGCCCTTTACATGTATACATTTTTTCGTCATTCCAAAATCCATGGGTATTCATAGATCATTATGCAATATGTTTATTATTTCTTGCTTGATCCAGACATGAATTGTGCATTATACATGTTTTTAATATAACCTGAAAATTAGACATTGCTTACATATTCGGTTACATGTGAGGATCATTGTATAAAGTAATGGTGCTCAGGTTATTATGATTCTTGTGTATCACTAGTTTTATGTAATGGTCATGATATGGGGAGTGTGTTAATGGACACCTGTTACACAGATTATTGGGAAATGGGAACAGGTTTTTAGCAATTGGAAACACCCTATAAGTAGATGGTGTTTAACACAAGCGGATCACTTTTGACAAGGCCCCACGGTGCGTGAAACGCGTCAAGAGGATCCGGTGCACATTCTGTGTGATAAAAGCTTTTTTCAGTCACCATCGCTTCTCCATTATGCGGCTGTGCGGGTCTTACACCCCCATAGGGAGATTTGATTTGCTTATTGCCGCTTTCTACCGCACTGCATGCCGAGCTGCGCATCTCTCTCTCCTGTGGACCGGTATATCTTCAAGGGCCGCGGTCAGGTGACCTCCCACCGACGTTAGCAGATGCAGGGTTGGCGGTTGAAGAGGATCGATCATCGTGGAAGGGGGAAAGG